>BROG01000386.1:75000-370000 GCA_030159075.1 Atrina japonica
AAACTTGATTTCAAAGTTCTGGAAAAGGTGGTTGGTTTAAAATAACAGTTGTTTTTGGGGTTTGTGTTTGTTTGTCTCAAATCGATAAGTCCACCTACCTTTGTTACTGTTCACAATGTCTTCCAATAACTCTCTAGCTTTCTTGACCTTTTGTTCAGCTTCAACGGTCAACTGTAATTACATTGATATTGATTTCATTTATAGGATTCTTTAGAAAATGATCATGTTCATAATCAGAAGTCTGGTATACTGCATTAGAACAAACATTTCAAATTGGTCATTTTGGTAAAAGTAAATACGGTGAAACATCAATATGTAGACCACCTAATCGATGGCCTCTTAAGTGAGGCTGTGGACTAATTTGATATTTATTAAACCAAAATTCAAGATACTGTGTATTTTTCACCTTTATTATGTAATGTCCCTTTCCAAGTCGGACAAGATCATCAGTGGACAAGCTGTTGCCATCCAACGATATGTACTGAAAAAGAAAAGATAAAATAATATAAGGCTATTGAGATGTGACGCAAATATTTGGTACCAAGGTCAACATCAGAAATACGTGTTCTACATTCGAGTCGAAATATATGAACCTACTGGTATCACAATCCATTCCACATAATTTGGCGGGGCGAAGTAACTTTTTGATCATCATGGGGATGATTCTAGTCAAGCTTTACGCGAAAAGCGTTGTATTACTTTATTGGATACTCCTAGGTACAATGACAAGAAGAAACTATTACTCTTAACAATTTGATTAGCTCCCCTGGACGAAAAGGTTATTGCTGTGGTCCAATGTCCGTCATCCGTCCATTAACTTTTCCATTTAAGTGACTTCTTCTCAAGACACACTGGACAGATTTCAAACAAATTTGGCAGGAAGCCTGGTCCTCGGAAAGAGCTTGAAGTTTGTGAAAAAGGGACCAGGACTAAAAGGGGCTCCAGAAGGGGCTAAATATAGTCAAGACTTGGTACATCTTAAAAATATTCCACTCATACTAATGAACAATTCTTTCGAGTATACATTATTATTAAGCCAATATCTACAACGTTTGCGAATGAAATTGAACTTTGTTCACAAACGAAAATTTGGGGAGCTCTTCAAATAATAAACGGTATGGTTTTATACAAATGGCTTATTAAGTCAAGATTGATTGACTTTTTGTGTATAACGATATATCATAGAAAGTTTTTAGGAATAATCATTGTAACAATGTTTCAAAATCAGGGGGACAAAGGTCAAGGTTGCAAGTACTTCAATAAACAGAAAATATCAATTTTTTAATCAACTTTTAGACATCTTCGAATTCTTCCACATGACAACAAAATTTGCTAAACGAATGCATAAAGGACATTTTGGCTTCTTGATTAAATATTTGTTTGCTTTATTAACTAAAATTTAAAATCATCCAGGTCAAGAGAGACTGCTCCCCAATTGATAATATGAATTATACTATAGCTGTTCAGTAACATTAACTTTTTATGCGATGTGTTTGAATTGTTTTCAATTCCTACAACATAGAAAATTATATACATGTATGATTCCATCTTATCACCAGGAAAATGAAATTTATTTTCACAACCAAAACTTATAGTAATACCAATTTTCAAGTGAGTATTTCTTGGAAAAAAACAAAATTAATTCTTTTACCCAAAAATAGATGTCGGATGTTGCCCATTACAGTAATTCCGGTAAAAACATGATATCGTAATAAGTATTTGACACGTTAAAATTTGATTTGATTGGCGAAACGGAGGGAATAGGTGAATTGTTTAAACTTTAGTCGGAGTATTCGTTTATGTGGAGAAAAGAACACAATAGAATCAAAGTACTTGCGAAACTGAAAACCACTTCACTGTAATGGAGAATAGTACTGTACATAAAAGTAATTCATCGTTCACCAATTACAATCAATTAATAATTGTATGTAGTGAAGGGAGAGACTATATCAATTACATGATTATATTAGAACTATATCACCAAGTCTAAAAGTCGAAAAAGTATTGTGAACTCTGGAACTGGAAATGTCGCCAGATGCCGTGGGATTACCACTAGCTGTAGTTTTACAGAAATTTCCTGTTTTTGTCCACTGGCATAGCGATTAAAGATACACAACTATCTCGAGACAATTACTCTGTGAGAAATGGACGATATGTTGACTTTCAGACTGATAATATCTCGGCTATCTTTGATTAACCAAATCCCCCCTTACATACGTAGTTATCCGCCATATCTTAATCTGAACATATATTATGTATTATAGACAATGTCTGAGAATTAGAATATGGTAATCACATACACACACGCATGCGTGCCGGAGTTCAGTGATATACTCCAGTCCATTTATAGTTTTACATTTTGAGTTCCATTTTCAAATTTCGCATTTTCTTGTGTCATCAAATGCAGGGTAATGAATTGCCGGACAATAAAATCCCATCTCAGAGATTTCGTTTTTATTTTGTTTTTCAGTATTGTACTAAACATTGTGTTTCAGTTTTGTGTCTTATTATCTTACACAGGATTTTTTTTATTTTTGTAGTTTTACTTTGTATTTCGTTTTTGGCTTTTCTAGTATTTTTCTGGGTGTTTCGTTTTGTTTTGTAGTATTTTTCTGGATATTTCGTTTAGATTTTTGCAGTATTTTACTGCCTATTTCGTTTGGGTTTTTATAGTGTTTCGCTGGGTATTCTGTTGTGATTGTTTTAGTATTTTACTGGGTATTTCGCTTTGGTTTAGTAGCATTTTATAGGGTATGTTGTGTTTTTGTAGTATTTTACGGGTTTTTTATTTTTTATTTTGTAGTGTTTTTCTAGGTATTCTGTTGTGGCTTTTGTAGTGTTTTACTGAATATTTCGTTTGGTTTTTGTACTATTTTACTGGGTATTTCGTTTTGGGTTTTGAAGTATTTTTTGTGCATTTCGTTTTGGTTATTGCAGTTTTTTCTGAGTATTTCGGTTTGGTTTTGTCGGATTAATTGAGCATTTTATTGTGGTTTTAGTATTGTACTGGTGACTTCATTTTTGCTTTTGTATTGTTTTACTGAATATTTCGTTTTGGTTTTTGTAGTGTTTTACTGAATATTTCGTTTTGGTTTTTGGTATTTCACTTAATTTGTATTATGTTTTGGTATTTGAGGGATTAGTTGAGGATTTTGTTGTGGTTTTGTAGTATTTTACTTGATTTCGCTTTGTTTCCCAGCATTAAACTCGGGAATTCGTTTTGGTTTTGGAATTCGTTTCTTAGGATATACATCTATTGTCATTGTTCTTTTTATCGCTACTTTTCATATATTATTAATACTTGGTAAGTTTTTGTCATTTAACTAATTAAACGGGTGTGTGATTTGTTTCCAGAGTAGGGGCAAAAATGGAAAAAAAAACTAAACAAAACAAAGCAACAAATAGAAATAAACAACAAAAGTTCAGCAAAAATGTACGAACCTCGGTAGCTGATTCCACACTCTCTTGAGAACTTGACAGTTAAGGAAATACAATAACTGAAAATGTATTCAAAATAAAAATATGCGATTCATTCATATCTTAAAATAAATAAATAATAGCGAGAAACTGAATCATTTACATCAATAGCATTACTTCTTAGTACATGTCGCTGTAATTAAATATTATCATAACATTTCATAACTCTATCGATAGGTGTTTGCTAAGAATAGCTTTAGTTTGTTGAAAAGTAGAAAACATGAACCAACAGCGGTTTATTAAGAGAATGTACAATTTGCAAAATTGTGACATTAATTGAAATGATTAATGTATGGTTTTTCAATATAATTGTATAACCAATATTCCTTTCTGAACATTTTCATCAAGGATACATCTTTTCTTCAACATAGACAGGTTCTGCAGGTCCCGTGACTGGACTTGACATATCACTGTCCAAAACTGAAATGATATAAATATATATAAAAATAATTTCTCTCTCTCTCTCTCTCTCTCTCTCTCTCTCTCTCTCTCTCTCTCTCTCTCTCTCTCTCTCTCTCTCTCTCTCTCTCTCTCTCTCTCTCTCTCTCTCTCTCTGTTACAATACAGTTATATTTCATATTCATGTTCAAATTCATATTCGAACTAACTGTTTTGATTTGTAGTAAGCTACGGGCTTGCGGTGGATTATTATCCCTCGACGGTAGAATCTTCTCTGTGGCACCCGGTTCTACATCTGGACTTCCCGGATGTCATTGTATGGTCAATGATGATCATATTTGTATAATGTCTCCTGAACCTCTTAACGGTTAATACTTTTGTATCATCTGTTTGCATTGTTACATTACGTTCACAACCATATATCTACCATCTATTGGCACTGACACAATATAATCAATATAATAATGGTTCTTGTTCATAATTGCACAACGGCTGTTCCAGGAAGTGTATGTATAAAAATGAATATGCGTTCTTTATGGAAATTTCAATTCAAATAAAAAAAAATAAAAAACGAAAAGTCGGATAACACAAGAAATAAGTAAATAAAATCATTGGACTGGTGTCAGGTGGCATTCATGGGCTTATGATTGCTAACTGGACAAAGGTAAATTCTATGAAGCATGGGTTTATGAATGGCAACTAAATGAATATGCTTTGTCCATTTGGCAGTCATAAGCCCATGAATGCCAACTGAAAGCTGTTCAATGCTTATATTTACTTCGGCTCTTAAATTTAGCTATGCATTATGCGAAATCGTGGAAATATCTCTCAAACAGACGAACTGTCCAAAGTTGTTTGTTAGTACAATGAAATATTTCCTATGACAGCATTTGCCAAATTTCAGTCTTTAATTTCTATTTATATAAGGATTAAACAAATATAAAAGCGGCCATTAATTTTACATTACAATTTTCACTTCTAAAACTCGATCAAATTTATTACATTACATTACAGTAACTGCCATTATTGTATTTCAAATTCATCGTTAAATAACCAGGTCTTATCTTGATAAAAGAAACTGAACAGTTCATTAAACTTGTCCAGTATCTAGTTTCAGTAATCACAGATACCACATTTAAATTTTAAAATTCTCTAAAGCTATACATGTATATTCATTTTACTCTTAGACGGATTTGGCAAGACTTGTCCTGTATGATACAACTATATATATCCCAGATTCAAAAAGTTTAATGAGATAAGATGACTCCGTTGCAAATCTCAGTATGAAATGAAAACGTTTAAGTGATGGAGTGAGTGTGGACATACCTCTACAACATTATGGGAATGGTAAAACCAATCTCTTGGTGATAAGAGTAGAACTCATTGCACGAAATATCCATATCTTCGTGATGAGCAATATTAACGAAACACTTGAACATGTTGGAAAAGCAGTATCTAATTATAACTTGTTTTATGTGTCGGTAAAGAATATGATTCTATGAATAATCTAAGGTATTCAAAATACATGTACATAGAGATGGTTTCTACAAGCAAAACAATAGAACTGCTTTTTCGTGGTTTGTGAGTTCACATGGAAGTCAAACTTTCGCTGTAGGTCACAAACAATTACCTGTAACGCAACAGGGCTGGATACAGGCTAATGGTGGTGTTCTCAGAGACCTGTATGCAGTACCAGAGAACCTACTAAAGTTTTTAAGGTACACAATTGCTCCGTTAGCGGCCTGCGAGTTGTCAGGGGAAGACATCTAGAATGTTGAAATGATCATGCTTACCTTTAACTTTGAAGACGAATAAAATTTTACAAAACAGAAAACATAAATATTACAAACTTTTACACAAAATGCATTCATATTATTTCATTATCATTTCCATCATCATTTTGTTAATTTCAATTACAGTGCTAGTAGTTTTTGCGAAAGAAAACATTAATCAATGCTTGACTCATAAAAATTGATAAATAATTTATAATTACATGTAGTTACTAATTAGTTCTCATTTATTAACAAAAATGATCACCATTTAACATCATCATTCTATATAAGTCTTCATAACTTGACTACAGATTAGTGACTAGTCAAAATGCCTTTTTGTACATTTCCGTACAAAATCTTGCAAAAATATACTGAATTTTCAAACGCTGTTAAAATATTTTTCGAAAAGCGTATTTTTGCACTTTTTCACTTGCAGTTGATAAATTCAGCCTTACTTTACTATTTGTTTATGAATACCACACTGGACCTGGTCTTATTTTCACAAAATATATAGGAATATGATTTTTCCATGACTTTGTATAGCTCTTATTAATTATCGTACATCAAATATAAGTGGTAAAAGTAGGGGAAAAAATCGATTTGGGCGGGTAAGCAATTTAATGTCCCTTTAAGCTCTGCGTGTATAACGCTGGCATATCGTAAACATATTCTAAGAATATTCTATCAATATTGACCCGACTGGTAAATTCTAAGTCCCTAAAACACTTAATTTCAAACAAATTTTTGTCTAAATTCTCAAATGCCTTTGTTCTGTTTATTTCGTATGCAAAATGCTCTAGATCTAGTTCTATAAATTTCAGAAATCGACAATTTAAACGAGTACATACCCAAATTTTGTATACCGTACTCAAGGTATTTATTCATTTTTACATGGAAATAATTTGAGTGACACATATTTTTTATGTGAATGATGAATACTGTTTTCTATGCAGTCAAATCCAGCAGTTTCCCATATAACTACATTGTCAAAATAATAAAATGAAATTTGAGCTTGACTTCTCTTGAACTACTCGTGAAACCAACACCAAGTAACATGGTTGGCTATGGCATCGCGTCATGATGGTCAGTTTCTGGAAATACACTATACAGTCCTCAGTAAGCACTTAAACTATATATATAGTGAAAATTAAGTACCTTTAAGCGGAATGAAAGTCGCCATTTTTAGAATCAACATGTATATTATTATTATACTTACCGACAGTGACAAAATCATTCTCGTCCAATACATCTTTAATGGCGTCATCTTTATCTAAAATCGCAGCGCCTTTGGCTTTCCGTACCTCATATACTTTCTCCGTTGCATGTCCAGTGTTGCACTTTGATTTATAATATCTCCGAAGAACCTCTTCTCCTAACCAGTTTATTTTTTCGTTACCTTTGCAAGGAACAGCAAACCAATCGCCGCGAACACGCACTGACAATTTCATTGCGTTGCTGAACAGTTGTGACACTCACATAAAAAGTATTGTTAATTCAAAGTGTCCCTTGGAAGATAATAACGATCATTACTCGAATTACAGAACTAGGTAAAAGGTTATCTAAGCCTGTCATAAAAACAGGTCGTTTCTTATCTTTGACTCACAATCCATCCAATTTCAGTGAATTCGTACGATTATGTTAAGTATCTTAGAATCTAATGTCACCATTTGTAAGTTAAATGCGTAACATTTGCATTCTACAATAAACATCTATTCATTACTCGACGTCAAGGTATAGACATGCGCATAGAGTTTGGGTGATATTCCACGTACCACTGTATATTGTTGATCTAGGCTAATCGCCGGTTTAGAGTCTGTTATTTGTCAGTTTGATGTAAAAGAAATCACCACAGCGCGTATTTACGTAGGCCTACTCGCTACGTATAAAAATACACACCCATACTTCGAAATATTATTTAAGGAAACGCGGATAAACCTGTTATCAATGGCAAATTGCAAAACTTAGAATATCTCTTAATAGTATTTGAGAAAGTTTTAAGATAATCCTTTCTGCCACTAACACCATAATAAGACCGTTTATGAGATACTCCTTGTTAAAAACATTTTTAGTGGTCTTAAGAAAAAAATGTGGGAATATTTTTTAACCTGAGCCTTGAATTCATCATCTGAATAAAAAAAAACATTTGCACAAAATTGCCATCTTTAGACGTTTAGATATGTGGGTTTCTTCACGGATTCAGAGGGGTAGAGGTTGCACGCCAATGTAAGAGAGAGAGAGAGAGATTAAATTCCATGTCGAATAAAATCGGTGATATGGTGAATAAGAGAGGGTAGGTTGAATTTTTGTTTTTGGAAGGAAGAATATGGTATCATATATCAATAGCGTTTGATCTAAAAAAAAAAGGGGGGGCGTCGGAAAGTGCTACCAGCATTATTCATGTATATGTTATCCCTCGACTCCCACTCCAACTTTTAAAAATACTGAAACCACCAACGCCATGCATTAACGAAGATAGATCTTTGTTTTCATTATTTCCGGATCAATAATGGATGCTTATCCGTTTACATTTTTCTTCTTGAAGCTTGCGCGAAGCGTTCAAAGGATCAAGACAAATCACACAGAATTAGAAAACACGTGCAGCTTGACACTTGCACTTCATCGTAAGATTAAGAAAGTATGGGAGCCAAGGATATAGTGAAGAAATTATGGAATAATCCTTTTGTGTGGTAGATACAATTATCCAATAAAAAAATCAACAACAGAGGCCTATCATGTCACGATTTAATTGCAACTTTCTGGAGTTGATTCACAGGCACTTGCTACTATTGCCGTATTGGCCGAAATTTCTGTCCCGGTTTTAAGCGATTTTACAACAACAACAAAATCGCTTAAAATCGGGGCAGAAAATTCGGCCTATTGTTTCTATTAATGGGGGGTCGAGAATTACTTACTGTATAAGAACTCTCGACCCCCCCCCCCGCCCCAATGATAGAAACATTGAGTTGATTATAAAAAAATAATGGCAATGCAGAAACAGTGATATCTATATAATATGTCTGACCAATGTTGTGAATTTTAAAACGATAACAATTATCAATTTTAAAAAGGGCTACAGAATTATTTCTGACTGAATGAGGTTAGATCTATTTAATCCGAGATTAACAGAATTATAAATACTTTGCTGTGAAACAGATATGATCATGACAAAAGAAGGCATTTACATGTACTTGGGAGAGAGTTGGTAAATCTACAGAAATGAGACAAAACTTAAGTAATTGAAGAGAGTTAATGCTATCTTTTTTTACTCATATTTCAAATGAAACTCAAAATATCGAAAAGCCATTTCTGATTGCATTTTAATAAAATTTTCACTGTTAAACAAAGAATTAAGTCTAGTTTCATTATATATTTTGATTTTTAATTTCTAAATTAAGAAATTAAAGGATTTGTCTATTCAAATAGAAAGCTGAAGTTTTGTGATGAAAACTCCCTATATGGGTAAGTTTAATTGTGATGTCTAATTTTTTACTTTCTGTTTGACTTGTCAAATGTTTGAAATTACAAATTAAAAAATTACACCCAATTAATCAATGAGACTTGGAAACATTCTCTGTCTATTGGTAAAAATTATATTTAAATGCAATAAGAAATGACTTCACAATATCTTTTTGAAAAAATGTGGTTTTAATGTATATGAAATACATGTATATAGTAAAAATGACAACATTCCATTACTTTTGTCCCATGTCTGTACATACAGAATATGGTATCACCATATGACAATAACGAAGAAGCGAAAGTGAATATGGTGCTATGTTGTCCAAGATAATGTAACAAGCTCAGGAAAATGTATGACCAGATTGAGATCCATCCTAGGACCTTCCAAATACTAGCTTGACACTCTTCCTACTGAGCTATCTGGGTTGACACCTGCAATACCACTACCATTATACCCATTAATAAGACATTGTGGCTACTGTGGATTATTTTGTTGTGCACCAAATGTAACAGAAAAAGTATACATGGTCCGACTGGGTCTCCACCCCCACCCCTGTTACAATAAACTGAATCCAGAAAAAATAAAATTAGGTGTTGACCATTATAAAAGTTTATTTTTTGGAACAAATAGCATTTGAGCAACAGTAGTTTATGAATCTATATGTAAAAGGTCATAAAGCCATTGTCATCAAATCAACATTTGCTATATATATATATATAGCTAAACCACATTTACGATATTTGAACCAATGAAGTTTTAATAATTTTTGTGTTTTTTTTCAGGAAACTGACAAAAAGCTGGGGACTTTTCGTGGTTGTAGTTTTCACAGCTCGTGAATTAGCTGCCGCAGATGCTGCAAATGTTGCGGATATTAATGCGGGAGTAGTCTGATAAATCTATTATCTATATTTTAGTCAACACATTGTAAGTATTATTTCTCAAATATTAAATTACTTTGACTGTTTAGTAGAGTTTTGTTGTTCAGTGAAGTAGACAGAATTTCCCCCTAAATTTAATTTTAAAAAAAAGCTTTGAAAAAATAGATTTATTGCTGTCAAGAAATAATATTCATATATTTACTATTTAGTCTCTGAGATGATAACTACTGATTGATTTCAAAAAGTTTTTAAGTTACACCCCAATTTCAGATGAACAAACAACAACTGCAGGAAAATTCCTTATGTTCAGATGGGGTTCAAATGTAGCTGGTAGGCAGGGAAAATGTGCAACCAGACCAGGATTCGAACCTAGAACTTTTTGGACAATAGCAGGACATTCTTATGAACTGAGCTATCTAGGCTGACACTCTCTGTACCATTACACTAATGTTGTATAGTTATCTTCTTATATGATATAGATACCAGTCATACATGCATGTAGGTTTTTGATATATACATTTTTTTTTTCATTTTCAGCTAAGAAAGAGCTCGGTCCAGCATACACCATTCATCAAAGAGAGGATGTCCCATTTTCTGTATAGATAGATGTTATTTTACTTTTAAGATGTTTGAATACTGTCGGTGTCGTGGGAGTGCAGATATTTAATGTATTAAAGATATTCCTGATTGTATACTCAGTGTTTTAACTTTTCATTTCATTTCATTGTTTATAAAACTACAATTACTTAGTGCACTTAAAAACCTTTATCTGATTGGGATTTGACAAATCATGGGTACAAATATGGTTATATTTTTTAAAATTAATTTTCAATGCTTATACTTTGAATAAAAAATAAACATAAGATTGATGAATTCTGACACTGGTTGAAAAATAAATCGGTAAAAATTATCTTAATGCAAGCAACTTGAGCTCACAATTTATGACATAGCATAAGCTCAGTTTTTCTTTAACACTGAAATGGGTTAAAAATCAAAATAAACTTGGGGAAACGTGTTTGCTATTCTTTCTTATGCCTTTAAATTTTATTTTCTGCAGTTTAATCATTCAAATATGAAAATTAAATCATATTTTTAATGATTTGAAAATGTGGGTTTGGATGTTAGGAGTCATGTCCATCACAACTAAATTTTTGAATTTGAAGCATCATTATCAGATGATAATAAAATATATTAGTTTTGGTCTGTAAATGTTGGGTTTGATGTGTTATTCTGGGGTGCCGTTTTACTTTCTAATACCAGTTAGTGATATCACTGATTCAAATAGGTGATATCACTCATTCGAATAGGTGATATCACTTATTTATATGAATGAGTGATGTCACTTATTTATATGAATGAGTGATGTCACCTATTGGAATGAGTGATATTACCTATTTGAATGAAAGATATCACCTATTCAAATGAATAAGTGATATCACTTATTCGACTAAGTGATATCACCTATTCATTTTGTAAAGTGATATAACCTATCTGAGTAGGTGATATCACTTATGACTTAATGCCAATGAATGCTCCCTACACAAAAATAAAAAATATTCCTGGGTCTAACAAAAATATGACTTGTGTCATCTTGGGCATTATAAATTATTTATTTTTTTTTGTTTCATTACATTTTGGTTCAAAGAATTATATAGGGTGTTTTAAGTTCAACCACTTTTAAAACAATTTTGTGCAGAAATCGGACCCTAGTTCAAAATGAAAAGAGTAGGTAGCATGGTTTCGACGACTCTGTCTGCTTTGAATGCTGAACTCCATCCAAATCCTACAACAGACACGGGAGATGATTACGATTCTGCAGCCTAGTGATATTCACTGCAGATCTACATTTATGGAAGAAATGGGGAGCATAAGATTTTTACTGTTTCCAAATTTGAATAAGTAATATCACTTATTCCTTTTGTAAAGTGATATCACTTATTCGAATAGGTGATATCACATATAAAAGTGTATAAAGTGATATCTCTTATTTGAAAAAGTGATACCATCTATTTGAATCAGTGATATCACTTATACGAATAAGTGATATCTATTTGAGTAGGTGATATCACTCTTTCAAATAGGCGATATCACTTATTTGAATAGGTGATATCACTTATTCGGTATTCCAATGAGTGATATCACCCATTCAAATAGGTTTGTTTGTTTGTTTATTGTTGTTTAATTCCCACTCAAGAATGTCACCAAATGCCAGTGAAGGGCTTCAAATTTTGGCCTATGCTCGGCACTTGCGGCCATTGAGCAGTGAGGGTTCTTTAATGTACTAGTGCATGCTTCACATCTGTGTAACTTCGGAAGCTATTTAAAAATTAAAAAAATTTTATTTTAAAATATAATTCACCTATTCATTTCATTTGGGTGTACTTGTAGAAAAAAGTGTGATTCATCCGTTATTAACACAGATTAATACCCTTAAGAAATTTAAAATTTTAATGGGATGAGGACGTTTCAGTGCTGCTTCGTTCTCCCGACGTAACAGAGACAACAAAATAAAAGTTTTGGATGTTGCAAAGTAAAAGAGGACACGAGCTGAGAGTGTTCACTTCTATCAAAAAATCGTTGAAAGATCCAGAAATAGTTGTACACAAAAGAATTAAAGTTTATCTTTAGAACTTCACCCATGAAGGTTGCATAGATTATAAATTCATATGTACGAGGGTACTTTTTATTAACATTGGAAATTTTCATGTCCACCCTGAAAAACGTAACATCCCAAACCACTTGAAATAAAGATAACAAAAGCTTAATTTTGTGGGTTTTTTTTTTTGGAAAATGTCATTTCATTTGCAGCATTAGTGTTATGGACACAGTACATTTGGAAGGTTATATCTTCTCGTCAATTGTCGGAACAAAAAATCAAAAATGCCACCATCATTGTTCATGGTTAACAGGTTTTAATATCTGACTAGCTGATGACAGAGATATATATAATATCATGATCAATCAGATATCATTGAAATTTCATCAAAAGTGACTGAAGAAGTGTATATGTATGATTTTTGTCAAGGTCTTGCATACTTTAAGTGCATTTTATCTCTACAACAAGACAGTTTTGGTGTCCACCGTAATATCCAAACCGATACAATTTACAATTTGAGTTTTACAAACAAAATTTCAAATAACTATCTTCTATTCATTATTTTTTAAGATTATGGACATTTTTCTTCTATACTAAAGTGTCGGACAATCAAAATAACAACTTTAAATTTTTAGTATTGATGTCACACATTTTGTTCCCATTACCACAGAATAACCCATATATCTGTAGGACTGTGTATACACACACACATTTTTATATACTGTAGAATCAGAATATTTTGTTGTGGATTTAATTTCATTGTTTTCATTTATCTACAAAATTTAAACCTCGATGAACTTTTACATAAATCATACGAAATAACAATAATAGGATCCTTTTAAAAACATGTTTTTTATTTCAATGAAATTTAATGTCAAGAATTTGTTTTATTTAAACAATGAAATACTAACCCAACAGAATTTTCTGATTCTACAGTATATATATTTGAATTTATATATCTTGGATTGTGTACTCCAGAAGACACAGTACACAGCTTTAAACAAACTATATATTGTTATTTTGTTAACTCTTAATCTTAAAATCAAAAATCCATTCAAAAAGATGCAACATTTCCCTCCATTACAAATCATTGTTATTTTAACTGTTACACGATTGTGCATGTGACAACTGTCAAATTCCACCAGGATATATATATTTTGACAATGTTGGTTTTAACTTGTTCACCTCAAGACACATTTGGATAGCCCGATGCAAAATTATGTAGTGGAAAAAGTACATAGTAAAAAAACGTCGTCATTACATAATATTTCACAAGATTTGTCGGAGACGAATGTTTTACATAAAAATAGTCTATACTGACATGTAAATGTGTTGGAGACAAAATGTTTACATATGCAATGTATGTAAAACAGCAGAACAAAGAAAAGGATTTCCTTCTCTACTGTGTCTGACAAGCATCTCTGATCAGTATTTACAAGTGTGTGACAATCAGTAAGATTTTCTAAGAAAAAGTTCATTTGGCAAAAAAACTTTCTCTTGATATAGAATGTTTTGTATTTGTTTTACATTCCGTCAAAAATTATTCACATATTAAGATGTCGCTAGTTTTAGGTGAAGTTTTACAAATTTTAACCTGTGCTATTGCAATGAGGGTTCTTTTAAGTGCCATGCCTTCCGTAACATGGGTCCTCATCTAAAAACCCTGACTTTTGCTTCGTGTGCTGTGCATTGGCAAAGGAACAGTCACTATCATTTTAAAAAAGTCTGGTGTGACCTGGTATCAGGAATCAAACTTGGGACCTTTGACTTGCTAGTCAAATGCTCTGACACTTGACCAGTGCGGAACTCAGACATAGAAATATTACCAGCAAAAGGTGAAAGCACATTAAACTACTGTAAACAAGAAAAATGGTTATACCAGAATATGTTACAAGCTGCATATCAAACTGAGGGATATATACTAAAGAGTGTTTCATAACAATTTTTTGTTAATATATATACCTTTTAATGCATACATATTAAATATTATTAAAGTCGGCCACATTCATAACTATTAACATTTTGGAAATTTACTAGTTATTCATTTTTCTTGATTACTTATTCCAAATGTCCACTGTTTTCTAACTGTAATCTGTCCAGGAAGTTTCCGGTCAAATTTTCACTTTTATCCAATGGTATACTTCCAATTTTATTCTTACAACAATCTGTACAACTTCCACTAGTTCAAGTCCCCGTTTTCTGACTCAACAAGTATGACAATGTGTGCACAACTTCACTTTGTAAAGCAAGTACATGTCTATTGACTCAACAAGTACATCTTACACTTGTCAAGCAAGTACTTGTCTACTGATTCAACAAGTACAACTTACACTTGTCAAGCAATTACCTGTTTACTAAGTTAACAAGTATGCTAAATCTTCCGGGTCTCAAACAAGTACCTGTTTACTGACTCAACAAAACAACAATGTGAACAACTTTCACTTGTCAAGCAAATACCTGTCTACTGACTCAACAAGTAAGCTACAACTCCAGCGTGTCAAGCAAGTACCTGTTTACTGACTCAACAAGTACAACTTACACTTGTCAAGCAAGTACCTGTTTACCGAGTTAACAAGTAGGCTAAAACTTCCAGGTCTCAAACAAGTACCTGTTTACTGACTCAACAAAACAACAATTATTTGTACAACTTACACTTGTCAAACAAAGACCTGTCTACCAACTCAACAAGAACAATATGTGTACAACTTCCACTTTTCAAGCAAGTACCTGTCAACTGACTCAACAAGTAGGCTAAAACTTCTGGGTGTCAAGCAAGTACCTGTTTACTGACTCAACAAAACAACAATTATGTGTACAACTTCACCTTGTCAAACAAAGACCTGTCTACCAACTCAACAAGAACAATATGTGTACAACTTCCACTTGTCCAGCAAGTACCTGTCAACTGACTCAACAAGTAGGCTAAAACTTCTTTGTCAAGCAAGTAACTGTTTACTGACTCAACAAAACAGCAATTATGTGTACAACTTCACCTTGTCAAACAAAGACCCATCTACCAACTCAACAAGAACAATATGTGTACAACTTCCACTTGTCAAGCAAGTACCTGTCAACTGACTCAACAAGTAGGCTAAAACTTCTGGGTGTCAAGCAAGTACCTGTTTACTGACTCAACAAAACAACAATTTGTAAACTTCAACTTGCCATTTACAACTTCCACTTGTCAAACAAGTACCTGTCTACTGATTTAACAAGTACAACTTAAACTTGTCAAGCAAGTACCTATCTTCTGACTCACCAAGTACAACTTCCACTTGTCAAACAAGTACAACTTAAACTTGTCAAGTAAGTACCTATCTTCTGACTCACCAAGTACAACTTCCACTTGTCAAACAAGGACCTGTCTACTGACTCAACAAGTACATCTTATACTTGTCAAACAAGTACCTGTCTACTGACTCAACAAGTACATCTTATACTTGTCAAACAAGTACCTGTCTACTGACTCAACAAGTACAATATGTGTAGAATGTCCAGTTGTTAAACAAGTATTATGTACTAGCTTTTCTGCTGACTGAACTAGCTCATCATTGTGTTTCACCATTCTACTGGCCATGACAGCAAATGTCAATTTACTGTACAATTACAAAGACCTACTACATTATCAAGCACAGGGACCTCTACAGCTGAGTGGTCTACTATAACACATTTAACCCAAGTCTCTCATCTCCTATTAGCATGGGCTATTGCCTTGCCAAACCACAAAATAACATGGGGTGATTGTTCAGGTTACATGTACATGGAGGTTACGACAAATACAAATCACGTTATCTCCTTCTCGCTCTCGATGAACTTCATTTTTAAGTCTTCATTATTGCTATCGTAACCTACAGGTTACGGCCATTCCTGTTAGCGTAACCTGTAAATGAATAATGACAATTTGTTATTTTGTGGCCTGCTTGTTGAAACTTAAGCTGATTTTCAGAAAAAGTTGGCTAGTTGCAGATGGCTGGTGGTCTCTTCCTCACTCCTTGGTAAACTATTGTAACCAGGTTCTCTCCTCCACCACTGAAAACTGGCTGCCACCATATACATGATATAACTGAAAATTGTTGTGTGGTATAGTGTGTTTGGGTACATAAAGGATAAGATTTTTTGTGATTTTCACAAAGATAAATTTGGATCAATTATCTTACGTAAAATGAATTTGCTTGTACAATACGTAACTGCACACAGAATTTACTACATAAATCCATCAACAAGTTTGAGCCCTGTACTCTTAGAAAATCTCCAAAATTTCAGTCATTTCATGACGATGGTTTAAAACAATCAACAGAGCAGCCTGTTTTACCTACTTTTTAGTCTCAGTAACATAAGTGACCAATCAACTGAATGTAAACAAGTTTACCGTTTGCAAATTTAATATATAGAACCTTTTTCACGTAGTTAAAGAGATCTGACATAAAATTAAATTTGAAGGGGTTGTGTCAAAGATTAATATTGAACTGAGCAGAAATGTTTCATACATTTGGTGAGAAATGCTAACAGGGCCAAGAGCCGTCTTAGTAGTCCATTGTGGCATCTTGCGAATAGGGAAAGATTTCAACAGAATTTGAGTTTTAAACATCAATGCGTTTTAGGTCTGAATATATGCTTTTTATCTGAGAAAAGTCTAGTTTCCGAGATTTGTGATGTTGAAAGTGCCATTTTTGACATTCTGGTCAAACATTTGTGTTTATTCCATATTATATACAAAAAATTAGAGAAATAGATCTAGGTGGCAACTTCATGTTCCATATACATGTAAATGGTGTTTATATATTTTTCAAAGGTTTAAAATCTAATCATATAATTGGTTCTAAAATGAGGTCTTGTGTAGGACAATTCTGCTGGGCATCAGACTGTTGTTTGGTGTTCTCGCCCTCGGTTTCATTTGATGATTGATTAACGCTGCAACATCTCCGGTAGGCCTGGGGGGGCATGATAACAAATATCAATCAATGTTACGATAAATATGTTATTCAATTTTATTCATTAACATGCATCCATTTTTGTCCATAGACGGTGTTTCGAAGTACTGTAGTCATGATTGTCACGTTATTGGCATACTTAGAAATCAGCGACCTCGACATTTCAATAGAAATTAATGAATACCTCTGCTCCTCTTCTCTAGACCTTCATTAAATCCTGCGAGACCAAAATGTCACCAAGCTGGGTATCGGTAGTTTTGTACATAAACTAGTAATTCACGTAAAGTCCAAGGTTCGAACTATCTAAATAATTTTATAATTTTAGCTTTCTGAGACGGCCCCTAAACGGTTCACAATTCATGACCACTATTCAATTTAGTGAATAAACATGTCAGGATAGGGGTAAATTTCGACCTGTATTTTACATTACGTTTTAAAGACATCTTTCACATTTTTTGACCAAAAAGTTTTTAAATTACGTATGTGTTACATAGTATATTTAGAAATAGTAAAATACTTTAATGTTTGTTATTATTATGCATGATTTTTATTATTCCACAAAAATTTGATTTTTCTCTGTCTTATATGTACTTCAACAGACTATATGTGACACCATTTAAACAGAACAAAATAAGTCAATACTTTCTTTTAAAAAAAAAACATTTAATACAACAATTACCTTTTCTCTTGCTGCATTAGTTTGATGAAGAAATTGAAAACATGATAAATGAGTATGTGTACGTAAGTGACGATAATAAAGATATATGCTATAGTTGAATTATGTCCCTTTTTCTTTTGTTGCGATAACAGTGACATATTTAAAAAATGTACATTCTGAACTGTCAGCAACATTACTAATTCTTAAATCCAGACACCTGTCAAAACCATTCACATCTGTAAAACTATTTGACTGGTTGGTCAGTCATGTCCATCTTCATGTCCAAAATGTCCTCTGTATAAAATTGTTAAATCATAAATGATGGTCATCATGATCCTGTCTGGCATTAGGCAAAGTTTTCACTTCCTGAATATTTTAATCTAGACTTTTGTCCTGTTCCTCATTTGGTTGCCATAATACACCTCCAGTTATTTACATTTATGATTTTGGACTTTTAGCAATGGCGCCTATTATGTCCAGCTTTGTCTTTTGTGAAAATTTTTTGATACATAAAACAACAACTAAAATGATTTAGTCCTTCATTTCCCCCTCTTCATCCTCTTCTTCTACACCTCTGATATACAAAACATTATTGCACCTGAAATATAATAATGAATAAGATATTTTATATTATAAAGAATGAAGCTAGTTTGTACCAATGTTATCGATATAACTTAACCGATTAAGTTACACCTTTTAATATAAATCGCTTCGCTTTAGAGATTCAGTGCTTGCTTACATCATAACACTTAGGATGTGAATACCATAATGACATGACCGAACCATGCCATTGTAGTAATATTGGGACATATTGTCCATCATAAAAGAGTGCATTGACAAACCTCTTCATTTTACAGTAATTCTGACAGTTCAGTACATCTGCACTAAACAACAGTTTAAAATTTCAAATGAATTCAGCATGAAATCTCTTTAGTCAAAACACAGCTGTATGCCGTGCTCCGACTTGCTCTACAAAATAATAAATAATCCAAATTAAATTATTTGAACTGTATGTTAGGAAATTTGTCAGTTAAAATCCATTCTCTTTGTTTAATCCCATACCAATTAATTGAACTCTACCAATGGCTTCCAAAGCATAAAGGTCAGACTTTGTTTTTGACAATATCGGTTAAATTAGAGAGAAAAAAACAAGAACATGACTGAAAATAAATTCTCACCAATAAAGTAAAATTTGCCTATAAAGAATTTCAAGGCACCTTATTGTTCAATTCGTTATATGGACAGTTTGTTGTACAGTTAAAAGGAAGTGGGTTGAAAGGTTAAAACAAAATTTGTTAAGAAACATTTCACTCTAAATCTAGACTAAACAGGAACTTTCTGGGAAGTAAAAAGAGAACAGAAAGGGTTTTTACTTTTTATTTACACAACATTTGTAGCTCTGCAGTAGAGTGCTCGATTCGCAACCAGAGGGTTGGGTGTTCTAGCCTTGGCAGAGCTGGCTGGCTTTTCCTGTCCTTCAGATGAGACGGTGAAAAATGTGGTCCCATGTCACAGTAGGTGTCGGCACGTTAAAGAACCCTTACTGCTCAATGGCTGTAAGTGCCGAGCATAGGCCAAAATTTGAATTCCTTCACCTTCATTTGGTGATGTCTCCATATGAGTGAAAGATTTTTTAGAGGGACATTAAACAACAATTTAAACAACTTATTTAATTTTTGCTTGGCAGAGTTAAAAATTTACTTCCATTTAAATGATATTGATCACTTTATCATAATTATATAAAAGATGTTATTTAAGTCGTCAAGGGACACAGAAATTGATTTGTAGTAAGCAAAAAGATATGTTGTAAAATTGTTTTTCAACTAAGAATATACAGAGGTGCAGTAGGGGATTATCTATTGATTTGTTATGTATATGAATTTGTACAAATGGAGTTCATTATATATTCAAGTTTTACTGTAGTAAGTCCGTAGTAGTCACTATGTATGTGTGAACTTGCTTGATTATAAAATCCATATCTGACAAGTGTTTGATTCAAAGTATGAACACATATGCATGCATCAATTTATACCTGATAAGAACTTCTCCCAAATTTCCTGTCAATGCACCATCTATAAATTCTTCTGTGTTGGCCAGCTGCAAAAGAAAGAAAGCAGAAAGTTAATAACTTTATCTATAATTAGTTTCTCAACATTACTATCTGAATACCAACATTTGCAATAATTAGTTGCTCAACATTACTAACTGAATACCAACATTTGAAGCTTCACAAAGACTGTGTTCCTCCTTTTTTATGTTGGAGGTCTCCATGGCTGAGTAGTTGGAGGATCACAATTTAAAACCATGAAGTCCCTCAACTCTGGTCAATGCATGTTCGAGTCCCAGCCCAAACTGGAAATTAAGCTGATTTTTGTGAGAAAGTTTGCCAGTTTACTTAAGGATGGTAGTGGTCTCTTCTCAGATATTGTAACCAGGCTCCCTCCAATAAAACCTGGCCACCACCATACAACTAAAAAAATTGAATGTGTGGTAAAACATGATTCAAAATCAAAATATTTATAATATCTGAAAATATGTTGGTGAAAATTTACCTGTAAATTCATATATCCATCCACTGATACCAGGTAACCTTTGTACTCCATACCCCACTTTAGCTTAACCATTACAGGTTTCCCTGTCAAACCATTCAGAAATGGCTTGGGGTTCATAGGAAGAGACTGAAAATAAAGTGGAAACAAATTATAGGTAAGATATTTATATTACAATTGTTTGTCTGATTTATGCGTACACATCAATGATAGTTTTAGGTAGTTTCCACTATTTTACTGCTCAATTAAAATTTTTATTTTGTTTTACATCTGGTCAAGAATTTTCTTTAGCTTATAGTTATAGAGGAGAAGGTCACATTTTTCTACAACAATCTGGTACCCGTACAACTAATACAATGTACAGTTATACTGTAGTAAAAATCTGCTCACATCGGGAATTGGCAGATGGCATTAACAAAATGTTGGAACTACAACCTGACAGTTGACCAGTAATCCTTATGAACGTATTCAAATCAAACGTTTTGGGGATATTCTTTCCGGTTAGATATTTTCTGAAAGTACCCACTACTAGTATTCTAAATATTTGACATCACAACTAAACTTTGACGTCATTCTGGAGGAAATAGTGTTGCCCTAGTAAGATTGGAGAGACTCCCAAAGAAGTTTTCTCGCTTTTTAAAAACAGGAGTTGCATTTGCTTCCATACATACCGTAGTTCATATAATTATTTTTAACCATGTAAAACTGCTTATGAATGCCTTCACCCTCTCCATAGCTATAACCTATGTGTTATTATTTACATGGGGACTTTGTCGGCTACATGTGAAGTTCCACAAATTTTTATCTGTTCTATAGGACCTCATACATGTTATTCTTCTGTTGGGAGGAAAAATCTCCTGATTTTAGAGTCCCTTCTGTCTCTCCAATCATGTTTCATAATCTTCTGTCATCAGAAATTTCAAGTACCGAAAAAAAATGTGACCAATCTTTAATGTTATCCTGAAATGATTTTTGACATTGCCACAACCCAAACAACATAACTGTTAAAACCATGCGTATCTCATCCTTTACAATTGTGTCGCAATGTCTAGTGGATTTGGGTAGTTCATATGCGTCAAGAATGATACAGCCAAGAATGCGATGGGATGAGGTAAAAATGGGACGAGATCACCTGATATACCCGGCACATGGACAATTTCAGAAACGAATGTTTTAAAACGACAGAAAAGACCAACTTTGCCTGATTTAGGTATGGAATGATAGAATGATGATGTACAAAAATAAACACAAAGGGTGATAAGAATAAAATACATATTGACTGCAATTCACATGCGTTTATTGAACACTCGGTACACTTCGTAAAAAATTACCGAAAGTTAATTTGCAATGCTCCGATTAATGGCGGATAGAAAAACCTGATATTACGGGTTACGTTTGGCAAGACTTGCAATTATACATGTACGCATGCATTTCTTATTCTAACCACCAGAGGTCTCTTTGGAATTGGAATATACATAGGCATGTAAAATTTTTCACCTAATCACTTCGAGGTCTAAATTGTCACAAAGCACATGTAATGGTAGACATACTCTCAGAAGTAGTACATTAATAAGAAACAGTGACTGACCAAACCATCTGGTATTTAAATTATGGTAACTTATTTTCTTTTTACATTATAAACAAAGTTGTTATCTTTTATTTAACTGGTATGTGTATAAATTTGCAAAATGCATGCAATTATATTAAAAAGGCATTCAGTTGTCTAAGTAATTAAGTAATTGAAAAAAAACAAGGAAATCAATCAAAAGTTACAACATGCAAAAATAAAAAATATAAAGATAAATGACAACAAAACATTGATAAAAGCGTTGATTAAAAATCTCGAGTTCTTAGACCAAATCTCCAGTTAAAAAATTAAAAATCTCCAGTTGTGGCATAGCAGTTGGACTGATTTTATTACATGTAATGATGTATGACCATGGGACCTACATGTAGACTTGTGCTAATGCACTGAATGCAGTAACAGTTACTTGGTGACTTATTTCCATGGGTCCCTAATTGTTGGTTTTTTGTTGTTTAACACCCCACTCAAAAATGCAACAATCAATATGCATTTATGATCAACCAATCAGCGAACATCTTAGATTTTCTTATGTTCAAAGTGGAGACAGACGACATAAATACAAAAAACTATATAGCTAGAATAAACGTCTCATAGATATGGAATTATATCATTTCATAAATTAGTGATGATGTATTTATAAATCTAACAGATCAAGTAGGCATATCAACAAACATTTGACGTCAGCAATAAGAATTAGATGGTTCAAATGATTGCTAAACTGCTGTGAAAATGTCACAGCATCTTGCTATGAAGAAAGTACATGGGAGGACTTCTGCCTGATTTTTACCAAAATAAAAAAATAAATCACTTGAAATTGGGGCAGAAAGTTCGGACTACAAATGCAAGTTAAGGGCTTCAAATTTTGGCCAATGCTTGGCACTTATGGCCATTGAGCAGTGAGGGCTGTTTAAAACGTGCCGACACCTACAGCAACACGGGACCTCGATTTTTACCGTCTTATCCGAAGGACAGGAAACCAACCTGCTGCCAACTGGACTTGAACTCACTATCAAGAGTCGAGCATGCTACTGATCCAGGCTGCTCTCGATTTGTTGGTTGTAATCAATTAAACATTTAAAACTTCTTGAAAACTAGGCTAGACCTACTAAAGCAGTAAAGGCTACTTGCCAATCATTCTATCTTCACTGACAATGACATTTTGATTTTACAACTGTTATTATGCCATGCCAAAGTTAATATACATGAACTTGTATCGAAACTCTAGCAGTCCTGGAAAACCCCTTATCAGGATCATATAATTTGAACATAAAGTGTGTAAATAGACCTATTAATATTATTAGTATTAAGGTTTATTGTGGGCGCAGTAGCCCCGATATTTACTTGACATTTTCATTAATATGAACAAACAGGCTTCTGCATATAGACCCTAATAAAGAATAACTGTCTGTGGCATGAATTAAACAGGAGGAACTTATGTATACAAACCATTTTGAGATAATTTGCTGGGACTAGACAAAACAGAAGTGAACAAAATTAGCCGGCAAAAGCGTGGTTTGGACGTCAAAACATGCGCACTTCGACTTCCGCTTTACAGAATTACATTAATTTACAAAACGAAAACAAAAAGTACATGTGATCTGTTTAAACTATTTCCTAAAACAAGAAGTCATTGTGCGATGTGTATATTGCACAAATGGGTGTAGTATGGTAGAGTATAAAATTAATATAATATGAATTCCATGCAATGGGGACAGATGTGTTCTTTATGGTCTAAACCGTGTTTTCGTGAGAGGTACAATGAGGTTTTTTCGAACTCGCATCAGTTATACCCAAACCAATTCATAACAACTAACTACCAGATGAATTTTTAAAATGTGCTAAAAAACTGTTTTCATTATATCATGGCTAGGTATGATTAAAAACCAGCATATATTTGGAAATTTTAAAATTATAGTTAAGCCATAAAGAAGGGAGAGAAAGCAGAACCTATGGGCCAGTTTAGCATTTGTCAGCAGTTTAAATGTTTACATATTGTTTTGAGAATATCATTGTTTAGTTGCATTAAATAAGATAATAATACAAAGCTGTAAGGCAATGTCTTGTCTCTCATGTTTTGCAAATGCTGTAAAAAGTAATTCATCAAGTCTACTGTACATATATACATGTATGTCTTTACTGATCTTAAAATGGCAACACCTTTCCTGTAAAATGACATCACTGTTTAATTATGATATAAAATATCAAGAATATTAGCAGTACAAGCAAAAAATTGACCATGCAATCAAAAGTCTACAAAACATATGATTTGATTATGTTTGTGTTTGAGTACAGGATGCTTGGTCATATTAATGGTCAAGTGTCGGGTTAAAGTTCTGACAACAAAACAACACGCTTCAATACAGCTCTGGGGTTTTGGAGAATTTAGACACAACACAGTGGACAAATCACCTGAAAACACTCTGTAAATCCAAGTGTTTTACCTGTACAATTCTTCACACATTTAGGGTACAGGTAATTTACCTGGATAACAGCACACAGAGATGCTACATGTATATTGGTACTTATTTACATGCAGTATTTCAGAAACATATTCCTAGGATAAAACATTGTCAATTGAAAGATGTTGAAACATAGGACTATATACCTATAGTCTACAATATATCCTGTGGACCTCCATGTCCCACCAGGACCTAAGCTGATTTTGTAAGAAAATTTACTTGTGGAAGACTTTAGGTCTCTTTCCAAGTACATTGTAACAGAGTTATTTACTCCATTAAAATTGGCTGCCACTATATAACTGAAAAATTGTTATGTGTGGTGTAAAACAACCAAAAACAAACAATCAAACCATTTATACCTGACTACTTTTATACTCTCCCTTTACTCAACTCTGGTAAATAGGGACAGTGATTTTCTGTGATCACAGAATAACAGAAAAAATCACAGAATAGGCAATCTGATTTGCATTTTTGAAAAATCTTTAAAAATTCCAACACAACGTATTAGATTCTGAAAATTCTGTTACTTCTGTGTTATAAACTTCAATAATTTGTTTATTTACAATATTTCATTACATACTTTTGCATCAATTTCTGTATTTATCCTGTATTATAAGTCAGATAGTCTTACACTTTACATTGGTTAACATCATCGAAAGATGGTGCTAACTCATTTCTGCTGTCGTTTGTTTATTGTTATTTAAAGTCCCACTCAAGAATATTTCACTCATATGGAGACGTCACCAAATGCTGGTGAAGGGCTTCAAATTTTGGCCTATGCTTGGCACTTGACCAGCGAGGGTTCTTTAACATGCGTACACCTACTGTGACATGGGACTTTGGTTTTAACTGTCTCATCTGACAGACAGGAAACCAACCTGCCGCCGAGTGGACTTGAACTCACAATCAACAGTAAAGCGCTACCAACTGAGCCATGCCGACTCATCTGCTGTCGTAATAACAAAACTGTGACATCCGGATTCTTCTCGATGAATGTGCTTTAATAAATTCTATCGAATTAGGTTTTCATTATGTTTAAGGTGTATGTCTTTTATCTTATGAAAACAGAAAAAGACAAAATTTATCAAAACTGAAAACAGAATTGAGGCAAATTTGAAATGAAAAATGTACATGAGTGTAATGAAAACTTACAATTTCAAATGTGTGAATGTACATGTACCATATGTTCTTGGCAACTTTTACACTCACCCTCTTCTCAACATCATTGACACAACTCCGTCCTTCTAGATCTCTTGTCTTTGATAAGGAATTCAGTCAAACTAAGATTATGGTTACTTCAAATGTTTATTACAATTTCAGTATATTTGCTTACCCTCTTCCAGAGGGTAAGAGTGGTCAACAGGTTGTGGATTCTCTGCAAAAACAAGTGGAGCTTTTGGGCGCCATCAAATCAGGAAATTTTCTTGTTGACTGTGAAACCTATCAGTCCAGTACACAGAATCGTGAGTATTTATTATCAGATCTTAACAGAGGGGTTCACCCTAGAAATATTCATTAAGGTGTCTATTTGGCTTCCTTTTAATGATTTGTGCTCCAGGGAAAACCCTGATGATCTATATACAGTGGGATGTTGTTATGTCAAAATCTGATGAGTGAAAATTCTGTTTACACCTTTGTCAAAGTTGAACGTCCGGTCCCAATTATTTTACTCTATATTTATACTACTTTTATTCCGGATATCTTGAAGTTTTTATCTCGAAATTTCACTTTTCTGGTCCGAAATATCAAAATATTATAGAATTTCCCCTTGTTATCCTGAAATAACCCTCTGCAATTGACGATTAACAATTTGTACACAAAAATCATTGTATAAAATCACTTGTTTACCCACAAAGCAAGGGACAATCAACTCACTTTAAACCAAGGTAAAAGTGTAATTAATAATTACTTAAAACCAATTGGAATTAAGCACTACCCTGGCCTGTGTAGGTTAATTTGTTGTCCAATAAGGATAGAAAATATGTAAATTGAAAATTTTGGATATCTCGAATTTCGGGTATCTCGAAGGAAATGGGGCAGACCCTTGAGTTTTGAGATAACGAGATTCCACTGTATGTGACTTTCAAAATTTTTTAGTAAGTAACTCGAATAAGATATATACACATGATACAATCTGACTTGCATTAAAGGTCATTTACTTTTTATAATTATTAAATAAATCTCTATATAAAGGCCATCTGTCTATAATGGCTACTTTTGCCTGTTCCTTTGTCTGGGGTTGCAGACAAGTTTGACTATACTATCTATAAGCAACATGGCACAAACCACATTTTGTAAACACAAGCTTAAGAAGATTCTTCTTACAAATTTCAGCTCAACAGAAGCTCATACACATTTTACATAACACTGAACATCCTGCCACTTGTTTTGCTGTAACAGACACCAACACCATCTTAGTTGCCGACCTTCTGTTTGAAGAGCTTATGTCAAAGTTAACAACTGCAAAGTCAGGAAGAGATAGTTTTTATACACAGCGGAAAGGATTCAAAATTGAGTCCAGAGGACAAAGATATGAACTTGGAGATTTTGTCATAAAGATTGGATCAGTTTCATTAACATCAAACTTCAGAGGAATTCTTGTTGAGGTATTTTTAGTACATGTAATTTTGTTTTAAAATACATATACTATAATGTAGAGCAGAAAATGTTTTGCCTCCATTGAGTATTTTGAAAATTTCAATTTGTGTGTGTGTGTGTGTGTGTGGGGGGGGGTAAAAATTTCAAAATATGTTTAATATAATATACTTTGATAAACATATTTAGGGTGCATTTAACAGGGGTAAATATGTTCTCTGATGTGAAAAAGTTTAAATAGTTTGTATATGATATAGCAATAAATTGTAGTAGATACATACGGTAAATCCAAATGTAACTATATATTTCAAAACTGAGTGAATTTTGTGTATTTTGTAACTTAAAGAGAGACTTACACATATAATTAAAGGGATGGTTCACCCTAAACACAAGTCGGAGTTTTTTGAAAGAGATTATTTTCCTGATCGCAAAACCGAAAAAATATTTTCAATTGGACCACGCATTTACAAGAATTCTACTTTTAAAATTCAAAATTTTGCTGGTATGGGGAAAACCTGCTTTGTGATAGAGGGCGCTATTTTAGATTACAACATTCCTGAATAGCCAAGAAGCCAGGGAAAATATGTTCTGTAATTCTTATATTTTTTCATTTACAACAAATAAATTAAGCAGAGAAGTATGTATTAAAATCATTATTTGTTTGAATGAATAAGTGGCTATTCCTTTTTTATCATCGCTATATGAAAATACGAGCATCCTATGTCCCCAGCTAGGTTTAATCCACGGTTGTGTACAATACCCCATAAACACCAACTTCTGTGATCAGTGCTCAAACTAACAACATAATTATGTCCGGCTGACAGATGATGAAATTAAATTTTATTCCGTGATATAAATATAAATCAATTAAAATGTCTGAATTACATAGGCCCTTTATAATTTCAAATTGTTGTTTCTTTACACATCTATTCTATCATCGACATTTGGGACATGTATACTTCCGTTTTAGTGTATGTACAAATGTAAACACGTGGATGTAAAAACTAGGGACGTCCCTGGCCATTCTAAACAATAATGATTCTCGTAGATAACTGTGATGTGAACAGCTCACATTGTCAGGGTTGTTGAGAATTCTGAAAGCTTTTTATTTTGTATACCTCAGTTTTAATGGAGTATTTACTATCTATGTATGCGAGAGAGAGAGAGAGAGAGTTTGAGAGAGTTTCACCTAAGTGGTAATCATATTTTTTACATCAAACTAAGCTATAAAAACACAAGCCTGCCAGCTTTATACACAGCGCCCAAGAGTGCGTGTGTATGGCACTTTCCTGAATTAGGACTGTCACAGCGGATGCTTTGATAGTGATATACATATATTTCTGAATCTTCAGCCCTACAGTGAAAACAAAACTCAGAAAAATAAATCCCGACACAAGGGTAGATCAGAGTGTATCTTGGTTTTTTTCTTGTGAGAATAACAAAATATTTTCAGAATACCGGGTATATTCAGGGAATCATAATCTTTATTTTATACAAAACTTGTCAAAAGGGTGAACCATCCCTTTAATATTGGTCAATTAGCAGTAAAATGAGGAGAGCAATGGGGGGCTATAGGTCTTTTATTCATTTTATTGTCCATTTTGTTTAAATGTTACAAATTTTCTGTAGTTACAAACATTTGATCAAACTCATTTAATTATTTTCAGGTTGAATATTGTCCTTGTGTCATACCAAATGACTGTTGGAATTTAATGAAAGAAATGTCACAAAGCATTGTGGGAAATATTGCGGAAAGTCCACCTCCGATGATAAAAAATAAAATGGAAGTGATATACACTCCCTCTGATACTATCAGTCAATATTTAGATCATTTTAACAATTTTAGGAAGCAAGCAACAGCTGTACAACAGAACAGATAGTATGAGAAAATTCTTGTGGTTATACATGTACAGATTTAAATTTTGATCATAACTCACAATTCTACTTCATCACAACAAGGCAGTCTTCAGTTTTATATAGACTGATATTTCTCATTTTACCATAATGATGGTGTACTTCCATTTGTGCACTTATGACAATTTCATGAACATATGAAGGAAGTGATACATTGTGTATGCACGTGTATATGTTGTCATGTAGGAAGGAAGTGATACATTGTGTATGCACGTGTATATGTTGTCATGTAGGAAGGAAGTGATACATTGTGTATGCACGTGTATATGTTGTCATGTAGGAAGGAAGTGATACATTGTGTATGCACGTGTATATGTTGTCATGTAGGAAGGAAGTGATACATGTATATTTATCAGAGTTTTTGAAATTCACCGATCTTACCAGAAAAACCGGTAAATTTTACAAAAGTCTGGTGAAATCTATCTGATAACTGGTCCAAATGACCTGTAATTTTCCATTTCATTTCAATTGTGTATATATGCAGACCAGTAAAAATTTCCGTTGACAAGTGAAATTCCTTTATTCACTGGTCCGGTTGACCAGTAATTTTTTTTATTTCAAAATGTCTGATGTAAATGTTGTCATGTATGAAGGAAGTGATATAGGTACATGTATATATTATCATGTAAGAAGGAAGTGATGTATGTTGTCATGTTGCAGTGTTAGGGCAGATTTTAAAAACTGCTTGAATATTGAGTTAGTCTTTGAAAAGTGTGAAACAACAAAAATATCCTTGAAAAGTGCTTGGATTTAATGCAAAATGCTTGATTAATTTCATCAGAGTGCTTGAATTCTACTGTTTGCATGTTTATTCATCACTAAAGAAAGACTTTAACACCAAGAAAATTGAGCTCTATCCTATAAACATTTCACCTAGTATATTCCACTTGAGTAAAGCATTTTTGTGATGCTGTACTGCTGGATCTCTGTTAGTGTTTATTGGAATTTCTAAGCTACCACCAATGGAATGTGAAAAAAACCTTACTGGTAGAGTGTTTCTTCTTTTTTTTTACATCAGTTTGGCTTGCAAGGTCTTGATAGGTTAAACATACCCATTGAAAGTGCTAGAAAAGTTCTTGAAAAACACTTTGAAATATCCTGGTAAAGTAGTGCTTGAAAAATCTGTTTCATTGGCTTTATGAAGCGTGTGTTGTCATGTATGAAGAAACTGATGTATGTTGTAAAAGTAGTCATCATTTTGATCATATTGTTGAACATACGGACAAAACATGTTTTACTTTCTTTTTTCATGAATTGAAATTGCTGTTTTTTACCTCACTATGGACATTGCCATTGATTTCTAGAGATCAGGTCATCTAAGACATACATTCAGATATAACTTGTAATAAAATGTTGAAGAACATTTCTTTCCTAATCTTTTAATTTGAAATTATTTAATTCAAGCATAGCATATGGTATTATAGCGGCATTACATGTGTTTTTTACAACAACAACAAAAATAAAATGAAATAAATTTCGTTTTTTGCTGATTTACAATTACAAATAAGAGATATACATAGGCAAAAACATTCTTATACTTGTATTACCGGTACTCTATATTTAGTGAAGATCTGATCAGTCCAGTGTCGTATACATGTACAAATAGTAAGACCTATTAAATCATTTGCAATTGAAAAATTGTCAAACTGGGTTTCTGAAGCAATTTTCACAAAATACATGTATACAGGAATTTAAGAATATTTATACCTGTGTATATCTCATATTTCCTTATTGTATATCAATCTAAGAATGAAATATCATATATATATATATATATATATATATATATATATATATATATATATATATATATATATATAATACATACTGGAAGCCAGTATAGTGCTATGGTGATCTTGCAGTCTACTTCCAGAGGACTAGGGAAAAGTCGGACAAACTTTGAATATTGTACAAATGTTAAGTTTCTTTTTTCATTCTGAAATTTCTGATCCCTTGTCAACTAATTTTCGAACTTTTATAAGAACGGAATTTGCATATGAAAACACATCTTCCAATCTATTTGTTTAGTATAAACAAGTGCAAATTGCACATTTACACACATGCACACTTACCCACGTGAATGAATAGCAATTTTGCTTTTACATATGTGACAATTTTCTTATGCAAAAATGTTAGCCACATGAACATGGCTACAAGTGGTTATGACTATCAGTCTATATATTGCCGTTTTAGCCATACTGAATATGTTAAATTTTTTTGTGTATACCGGCTATTAAATGCTACTGTGTATGGACTCGCATGAATAAATGTTTGTTGGTGAATCGTTTTCATTACAATTAAGTCCTGTTAAAATTAAAAAAACAGACACCGCAAAAGCCCAAACAAAGTTACCGAATAACAATATCATGAATAAAGAAGGGAAACAACTTCGTTAAATAACCAATTAATGGATATATATATATATATATATATATATATACATGTATATATATAGATATAGATATATATAAAGCACTAAAACCAACAACACTATATATCCAAAGCAATTCGATACAAGTCCTGAAACGAATTATATAAAGCACTTAAATAGCTAATGGCACAGACAAAAAAGAGTGAAATTTTCTGGACGAACCGTTACTTCTTCAGGACTGATATTATAACAAGGGGCCCATGGGCCTTGATGCTCACATGATTTGCAGGAGGTAATGTCTGAGTTTTTCATAGGCTTGAGCAGCATAAGTCGCAACACATGGTAGGGACTTCATGAGGATAATTTGTAGCAAGTTAGAAATCGGATGCACAAGATGTCTGGATAAAAAGTTGAATATTACTGAGCTTAAGATAGTTAAGCAATGGTGGTAAAGTTGGAATAAATATGATCTGTGCAAACAATAACACTTCTTGTTTACGTTATGCTGATCAGAAGGCTTGATGTCTGTTGTGGATTTTCAAGACAGTCTGTTAATGATATTATGGCAAAGGGCAATAACTCTGCAGACCATAGATTGTGGGCATTGCACATGGTAATGTGATCAATACTGAATTACAAAAGTTAATGATGATACCTCTGAGAGACCATCACAAAACTTAAACAAAGGGTTATAATTGTGAAATTATTAATCGTGAACAATCATGTGAGCTTAAAACATCAGAAAACACATACACTCACACCCACTTGGAATGCAAACGAATCGTTACATGTTAAATGATCCAGATCGTAATAAAAATGGTAGTGTGAAACTTAACTGTGTGTGTGTGTAAACTCTGTGTGTGTGTGTGCGTGTGTGTGTGTAAAACATGGTCATTGCAAAAGAAAATATTATCAACTATCATTTGCGAAATTTTTACTTTTAATTGTTTATTATTATTATTCTTGTGATGTGGTTTACCTCTACATATGAAATGATCATATCTGATAATATATAATGAAATGAAATGGTTTACACATGCGCTGTGAAATTTATATTTTTCCACGATATATTCAAAGTTGCAAAACAAAAATAATTGGTAATATACATGTTCTCGGTTAGCAACTGCTATAATGATGAGACAGTTTATTCACGTAGTGCTCTGTCTAGAATGTCTTTGTTTTGTACATGGTGTGGTAATGTCACTTTCAGCTTAGGATTCTCATCCATTGTGCGACATATCGTTTCCTCTGCCTTGTTATTTCCTGACCAACATCGTCTTGCGACCTGTAATGTGAACATACTATTTGCACATGGATACCTTTGAGTTTGATGTAGTTTTTTTACAGAACACAAATTTAATAGATGTCCTTCTCCATTTATATATGAACCCTTTCTTAACCTGGTAAATTTAAAATTTTAGGCAATTTATGTAAATTGTATGTATTAAAGTTACACTGGCAAGAGTACTACTTTTTATCATACGTACAGTTATCTAGTTGGCATTAAAACGCTTTTCCCGTGTAGAAGCCTGTCTTTACCGAAAAGTAAGAAGAATCACCAGTTTCATAATAAAAGGTTAACTCAACCCACAAAGTTTACATCGTTAATCAATTAACATTGGTATTCCAAATATGATAATTTGAGTAATATTCATTTTTAGTTCACCTGGCCCCAAGAACCAAGCGAGCTATTGCTAGGTCGTAATGTCTGCCGTCGTCCGTCAGTTAACATTTACATATAAATGACTCTTCTCAAGAAACACTGGACATATTTCAACCAAAATTGGCAGGGAGCTTTGTCCTGGAAAGGGACATCAAGTTTACGAAAAAGGGAACGAAGACTTATATTGGCTCCAAAAGAGTCAAAACTTGGTTCATCTTTGATTTACAATATCTGCCAAGTTAGCCAATGAAACTAAAATGTTAAGCCTTTAGCGAGCACTTCAAATGTCACATGGTATGGTTTTATAAAAATGACATTATCTGTGTTTACCAAAAAATATTATTTCAATTTTTTTCTACTTATTTACTATTTGTACTTGATGCACAATAACAAGTAAGAGCTATATGCAGGCGTAAAAATCTGATATTCTTATATATGTTGTGAAAATAAGGTCAGGTCCAGTGTAATTCATACACAAATAGTAAGGTTGAGTTAATCAATTGTAAGTGAAAAAGTGCCAAACCTGGGTTTTCTCAAGCAATTTTCACAAATAATATAGGAATTTAAGAATTCTTATGCCTGTGTATATCTCATTTTTGTTATTGTGTATCAATCTAAGTAGTAAAAAAGGAAAATTGAAAAAACACAGCTAATGCCCCTTTGAATAAAACTGGTTTTCGTATACAAAGATATGTTAGTATTTACTTGGGAGTTCATTGTTATAAAGATTCAAGGTAATGAGGTACAATGTCAAGGTCATAAGCATCTAAGTAAACAGAAAATATAACATTTTATCAACTTTTAGACATTTTTATTCCTTCTGTATAGTTGACCAAATATGGCAGATGAGCGCATGCAGGCCCATTGGGCGTATTTGTCATATATAAAAAATCTCAGATACCAAAGTATAAATCTTTACGATGTCCAGGATATAGATTTAATCCCAGGTCAATATTTATACTTGTAGTTCGGCTACTTTTTCTTCTAATTCGAAAAGCTTTTTGACACCTTATATTGTCCCTTGAGTGTATTCAATTTGTGCTTTTTCTTTAACATTTTGAAAAAGTGTCAATAATTGCATGTACTCGATACATATTATCTGAGGATTACACGCGTTTTTATGGTATAAATACATACCCCATTAGAGACATCCCACGCTAGCATCCGATTGGCTCTTTCGCCTGCATCCTGAAAACAAACATAGCGGCAATGTCGTTAGCTTGTGCACATAGAATTGGATATATATTTGATACACTGATAAAGTGATATACTTCAATTTATAGTATTATTCAAATGATTTGAATTTACAGTTATCTTTACACATATCCTAGGTTTTCCTCGAAAACAAAAAATACCTGTGATCCATCCAACACCAAACCAAATCCGCCATTTATTACTTCTCCCCTGTAACGAGAAGTTTGTGTTAGCTAATTTACTGATTAGTTCAAGGATTTACACTTTTCGAAATTATTGACATTTTGTTTGAATAATGCTGCTTGTTACTTTTCATTTTCCTGTTTCATTTTTTTATTTCTGTGAAAAATCTTAGATTTTAGTAATAAAAGTAAACATTTCGATAATTTAATCACACTTTAAGTTAAGAGTAAGACAACAAACATATTAACATGCAAACGTACCACCCTACACCACCACCGTTGTGAAGTGCAACCCAAGTAGCTCCACGAAATGCATCTCCAATGCAGTTTTGAACAGCCATGTCTGTAATGACCGAATAAATATCATCGTTATATACATTGTAGAGAGGAAATTGTATCGTTATGCTTAATTTGTCCATTCAATTGTAACAATTTCTCAAAATATACAAGTTAGAACAAGAATGAAGATATAATAAACACAGATACCAAAGTATAAATCTTCACGATGTCCAGGAGTCAATAGACAAATCTGTTTAACATTGGACAACCACGGACCTCTGGAAATCTAGAGGTAGGATTAGGTGTCATGGTTTTAGTAAGCATGAATGATAACTCTCTCTCTCTCTCTCTCTCTCTCTCTCTCTCTCTCTCTCTCTCTCTCTCTCTCTCTCTCTCTCTCTCTCTCTCTCTCTCTCTCTCTCTCTCTCTCTCTCTCTCTCTCTCTCTCTCTCTCTCTCTCTCTCTCTCTCTCTCTCTCTCTCTCTCTCTCTGTTTCGTTGATCTAATTGAAATATCAGTTATACTGATGATACTGGATACCTGCACAGAATGCTGACCCATCATAAACGTTTGACGTTTCTCTGTAGGGACTGTCTGTTCCACTGACATCGTGATGATCTCGGCTAATCACTACTGGACCCTGTCATACCCAATAAAAGAAAATAGAATTGCATATTTTGATTTGAAATTGGTATTTTAATTACTTATTGAATTATATATAATACGTCATCACATAGTGTAACTTAATCATAGACACTCGTGGGTTGTCTTACCAATGACAATCCAGGTCACGACACCATGTCTTGGAGACATGACTAGACTAATACAAGTCGAACATTCTTACTAAGCGATTTATTCAAACTTATTCCTATCATAACATTCAGTATATGACGTCATCTAAGTATACCGCCATGTAAGCGCCACTAGAAGTCCCTGTGTGGGTGGGAGAAATATTCGTTAAGAAACTTGTAATAGGCCTAACGATGTAAAACATTTGTCTGAAGTTTGTGTGTCTATGCATTGTTGTTGCTGCTGTTCTTTTCAGAATGTTCAGATGAATGCGAAACTTTTAAGCTTTAAGCATAAATATATGTTTGAAGGGGAGATAATTCAAACAACAGACATGCTATGTACAAAAGCGATCATGACACTTTTTTTTCTTAATTTTCCTTTCCTATTGGTGTAACGTTTTATAGTAGTCACTCTCAGACGGATTTGGGAACACATTTAGAGTTTTTGTGGCCATGTATGATACTACTTTCTGTTTTAGATCTCTACATCTATTTTAAATTCATGCTCAACAGATGAAATCTTATTGACAGAAACGATCGTTTTGAGCATTTACTATAACTTTTGTATTATATTAAAAATATTTCAAGCAGTTTTGATTGCAGTAATGTGCAGTATATATTTTAACTTTAAGTAAAAGCAATATGACCTGTAACTATTATAAATTATTTTCCTTAAACATTCCACCTTAACTATTACAAATCATACTTTCGAAATTAGTGTGCAGGCGAGTAAATGTGTCAGGCAGGCGGGGTAACCTTTTTGTTTTGGCATCTTTGTAAAACTATAATTTTGGTATTGGTCATAATCGTTTTGGAATTCACATATAGGAAATCAATGTTTCAATTTTGTCTATAAAAGACGCTTGATGTAATGAGCGTTCAGCACAAGCATTTGTTGGAAAATTCTGATACAAACACACTGATATTATACCAGCACATATGTTATCGGAAAATGTTAAATGTTGCAGATCGTATTGGTTAATGCCTTGTAGCTCAAAGTAACAACCTTTAATTTGCCATCAGCGACGGCGGCATTAAATGCAGTTGCTATTTCAATTCTTCCTTTTTGGTCCGAGTACAGAATTCTTGCTTGAGATCCAACGACCTGAAACAAACACAGCTACAATATTTAGTGTTGTCTACATAACGATCTATTCTCAGCACCCTTGAAGTCACATTTCGACCTGCCCATTTCAAAGAATGGTTAAGTCCGCCCACAGAATCAGGAGCGTATGATTTAAAATCAAATTGTATAATAATTTTACATGCAATATGAACTTGTTCACTCGTGATGTATGGCAGTAAACCATACTATTTATTAATCATTTATCTGGGCGAGTCTAAATGTGATTGCAGGGGTTGATGAGTTAACTTAGTCACATCTGTCCGGGATAAGTCATTAGGTAAAGATATTTGTCCAGCAAACTGTAATAAAAGAAAGAATTTCAGGATAAAACGAATACACTTTTTCTTTATTAACCAAAAATAGGATAATCGCTATTTTCTCGCAACATTGAAATGTATATTAATTCAAATCGTATTTGTCACATGACTACTAATAATCAAAACTTAAATATAAGAGTGGGATTCTACTCTCTCCTTTAGTTTTACCAAGACGCTATAAGGATATAATATTTAGAGTTACCAAATATTAATCTTCAGGGTGTGCAGACGACTCAACAAACGCTATCGAACAAGTAACTCAGCATTTCATTTACTGAATAAGAGTAATTACAAACAAGACATTATGCCGACCATAAAATTTGCGGAACGTTGGCATCAAACGCGATTATCTATATCCCTATGACAATAAGTTGTCAGTAAGTAGTTTGCTTCTCTATATAATATGTTCACATGCCTTACACGCCCTGCTAATATAGGTTGTTCCGTAGAAGTACTTTTCTGTCAATTGTTTCTTTATCTTAATGATCTTCTACAGTATTCGTTGCTAGTTGCTAAAGTTACATCGTGCATTTCGAACTTAGCAAAAATAAAAGCTGGTTCTACCTCGTTTTGAAATTTATCCAAAACAGCGGTAGGTCGATCTGCACTGCCGTATTAAAACATCCTTTACAATACTCATCTTCGAGTTTTAGAGCAAATGCTTTACATCCAAAGTAATTTATTTTTAAATATTTTATCTGATCAGTGTAAATGTTGCATTTACGGTTAAGCACGACAGGCTTGGGATATGGCGCGAATCACGAAATCTAGCAGCGGAGGAATCTCGTGTAAAAGACCGGGGTGACCTTTAAACTAGACATTTTCTAACTTCATCTTTAGTCATTTCAATTGATCGATTACTCATGACCGAAAATAACCATTGAATATACCTTATTCTCCGCTAAAAAGATATTTGTCATAATTACATACCAACTTGTTTTCGTTTGCTTCCTTAATCCATCGGATATTGTCCTCATATTGCAGTTTAATGCTTTCTGGTACTGTATGGAATAAATTGAAAATATGTGAAATGATAATAAACTATATTCTGTTTTTTATGATCTTATCTTATCTTTTTATTTAATTATCTATTTTTATATACATGTAGTTGTTTGGTTATAAGCATGCATAGTTGTTTGGTATCATTCTCCAATTTTGAAAATATCACAGGTTTAATTTTTGCGTATAAATTGAGGAATAGTATTTTGAAAGAACACTAATTTTTTTTATTGTTTGCACTATATGAAATAGAAATTCGAATTAGTGAGAAGATCTTTAAAAAAAAAAACAACAAATGAATGCAAATTAAATAATGGATAGAAGTTGGACATACTTCCCCTGTTGATGATATCTTCCAGGACGGTTGTAGTGATATTATCCGTTGTGTCCAAGTCATTTGGGTCACCAGACGTACATACCCATCTGAAATAACAAGGAAGAAATACCCATGGATATTAGAATATCACAAATTAAATACAACATCGGTCTCAACATGAAGAACAACAGCGAAATCCAAACAGGATAGGACTAGGTGTCCTTAAGTAGTCAGCATTTCCTCTCAGAAGTGATAGTGATACTTATTTCAAATACATGAAAACGTGTCTGATACAGTTTAATATATCTACGAGAGTCCATGTTTCGACGAGCAAAACTGTCTCATCGTTTCGAAACGTTCATCCAGTAATTTCTATAAAAAATTGTCGTTCAGAATCAATGATCAACAATTTTTCGAACAACTCCTTTTAACAATAAGAGGTTATACCATTTCTTATGCAACATATAAAAAGAACATAACTGATAATAAGATTTTAAAATTAGAAAAAGAAATTGAGAAACAACATGAAAACCCTGAAAACCTAGAACTTGAAGAATGTAAGCTTAGGTTACAAAATCTTAGACAGGAAAAGATGAAAGGGATTTTACTTAGATCTAGAATTAGATGGATTGAATGTGGTGAAAAACCAACAAAATATGTTTGTGCTCTGGAAAAAAGAAATTATGTAAATAAAACTATAAACATCATAGAAAATGATAAAGGGAATCTTATTCAAGACCAAAAAGCTATTCTAAATGAAATCCATAACTTTTACTTTAATCTCTATAAATCCCGAGATGATACACTTGATGATGTTAATTTAGAAAATATTTTAAAATTTGATGAAATACCAAAACTGAAAAAAAACAACAGCTCAAAGCTTAGAGGGTATAATAACAATATCTGAGGCAGCAAAATTTTTAAGGAACATGCAAAATAATAAGAGCCCAGGACCAGATGGATTCCCTTGTGAATTCTACAAATTTTTTGGGAAAGATATTGGAGCATTTTTAGTAATATCTCTAAATTTCGGTTTTTACATAGAACAATTATCGATAACACAGAGACAAGGGATTATAACAATACTACCCAAGCCCAATAAACCCCGCACTAATCTAAAGAACTGGAGGCCTATTTCTCTTTTGAACGTATCATATAAGATTCTTTCTGGATGTATAGGAAATAGATTAAAATATATATTGCCAAAACTCATACATGAGGATCAAAAAGGATTTCTAGCGGGTAGATTCATAGGGGAGAACACTCGTCTTACTCATGATTTACTACATACTGCAAAAGAAAATAATATCCCAGGAATGGTTTTAATTATTGATTTTGAAAAAGCCTTTGATTCCATCTCCTGGAAATATATTATGAAGGTTTTAAAATTTTTTAAATTTGGACATGATTTTATGAAATGGATTCGTATAATGAATAATAATATTTCATTATGCGTAATTCAAAATGGTAATTTCTCAAAATTCTTTCAAATTGGGAGGGGCTGTAGGCAAGGCGATCCTATTTCGCCATATATATTTAACTTCTTCTGGAGATTCTAGGACTATTGATCCGTCAGGATAAAAATATTAAAGGTATAAATGTTAAAAACACTGAATACTGTTTATTGCAATATGCTGATGACACCTCTATTTTCTTAGATGGGACAGAAAAAAGCCTTAAAAGTACCTTAAATTTATTATACCAATTTGCCAAATTCTCTGGATTAAAGCCCAATATTGAAAAAAACGAAAGCACTATGGATTGGTGCTAAAACGGGGGAATTACAAGTTTTATGTCCAGAATATAATTTAAATTGGACAACAGAAAAATTTAATATTCTCGGTATTAACTTTAAAGCCAATGTTGAAAATATTTTGAATGATAACTACTCTAGTAAAATTAAAAATATTGAACAAGAAATATTAGCTTGGTCAAAAAGGGACATAACTCCTATTGGAAAAATTACTGTTGTTAAAAGTTTACTCCTACCTAAACTCACTCACTTATTCACTTCACTTCCAAGTCCTGACAAAAACATTATAAACCAAATACAAAACACTCTATTTAAATTTGTGTGGGATAATAAAAGAGACAGAATCAAAGAGACAGAAAACAACTAATTCAAGATTACATGGATGGGGGATGCAAAATGACCCACATAGAAACTTTCATAAAACGTCTAAAACTATCTTGGTTTAGAAAAATTTTTAATGACATACAAACAAATAAATGGGTAAGGCTCGTTTTAGACGCTACAAATATTGAAATAGATAAATTATTAAAAATTGGTAGAACTTATGAACAAAAGATAATCAAAAATATAAAAAATCCATTTTGGAAGGAAACTCTTAGCTATTTATCAAAATTAAAAATGTTGGAAAACATTTCAGATCCGTCAGAAGTTCTGAATACACCAATATGGTGTAACCCCCATATAAAAATTGGAAGATCTGAAGTCTTTTATAAGTCTTGGTATGAAAGAGGAATTATTAATATTGGGGACCTTTTAAATCAAGACGGAGAATTTTATTCTTTCGAACAATTTAAAGTAACCTATAACCTGCAATGTCCTTTCACAACATTTTTAGGCATTAAACAAGCAATGCAAGCTGAATGGCCAGCAATTTTTCAATACCCCTACCCAAGTAAAACTCTGGGCCCAGAAAGACCCAACCATATTAAAATTTTGTGTAAAAATAAAAAAGGCACCAAAGCTATTTACAACTGCTTTATTCACAATTACATATACACTGAAAATAAAAACTGTCAGTCAAAGTGGGGGAACATATTACAACAAAATATAGAGTGGAAAAAAAAAATTAAATATTTTTAAAATAACAATAGATTCCAAATTAATATAATACAGTGGTACAGCGCATTATTGCTACTAATAAACTTTTATTCCATATGAATATTAGAGAAGATGCACTATGCTCTTTTTGTAAAATATATCAAGAAACCATTACACATCTATTTTTTGAATGTGATAAGATCAGAAACTTGTGGAGAAAGTTAGAATTCTGGATAAATGAGAATAACACCTACAGCTTTAATTTCAATCTTTTAAATATACTCTTTCTGTTTGAGGGATATAAGCACAAAGCAATTAATATTTGTATTATTTTAATCAAAAGATATATCTATAAATGTAGAATCTCAAAAACAGTAGTTGTTTTTGATGATTGTAAAAAAATATCTTCAGGACTATTATATCACTGAAAAACTAAGGTACAGTATTAAGGGTGAACATGACAAATTTAATGAAACATGACAAGTTATGCATAACAAACTATCTGTTTAAAAAATATGACAAGGTTATTATTATTATATTGTATATCTGTAAAACTTCAAAGTATTTAATATCATAACAGAAGAATGTCGGTGAAATTAATAAATTATAATACAAAGGTTCGATGACGTGAGGTAGTTAGGTATTTTGTCTATTTGAGTATAATCGGTATACATGTATATGGGTGTGTATGTAAATGTATGTATATGTATAGTAAATTCTTATCTATGTAAGTATGCAAGTATGATTGTACAGAGTATGAATATATTGTATATGTTAAGGTACACACGTTGCACAGTTTAAATAATATGTTATCTCAGAATAATATTTATGTGTGTGTGTAATATGCCTGTGCTTGTGCATATGTGTATATTCATGTGCATTCATCTCCAAGTAATTTGTATACATGTATATGGATGTGTATATAAATGTATGTATATGTATCTAGGTGAATGCTTATATATTTATGTAAGTATAGAATTATGATTAAACATGAATATGAATGCATAGTATATGTTCAGGTATACAGGTTTCACAGTTTTAGTAATATGTTGTCTTAAATTAAATATTTAGGTGTATACAATATACCTGTGCATATGTAGGTGTGTATACACAAGATTTATTCTTAGGAATGAATCTTGTCTATATCACAGATAATTAGTATTACATCGAAATAGTACAAATATTCGAAATATATTACTAATCAATATGTACATGTATGTGTAAAATCATAAATAAATAAATTCATAAATTTTATACATACATAAAGATCTTTAAAGAAATGGAACTGAAAATTACAATGTTATGTACATGTATAGATATAATCCTTGAGGGATAAGCTGAGAGCAAAATCTGTTTAAGTTTGAATATGTACATATCATATTGTGAAAATTATGTGAACACTTAAGTTGGACACAGTGTATTCATATGTGTATAGTGTACATGTATGTTCTTGTCTTTTTGGACCTTGCAGGGAGCCTGGACCTGTGAGGGTATATGTAACAGGCTCGTTAATAAACATTTAAAAAAAAAAAAATTATCAGTTTAGTAAAAACCTCATTAGTTGCAATATCTATCCGTAATATAAGTTAATTCTGAATGTCATTCTTATTTTTTAATGTATGAAACAAATTCCACCCAGCGATAGTTGGGCGCTGGGCGCTGCTATTACTGGGTCACGGGTATTACATTTCGCAATATTGTCATTGCCGCGAATATAGCGAAACTATACAGTATACACAAAAGAAAAACGCCGGAGAAATTAGGATCCCAATGAATTTAGGACTCAAAAAAAGTTATAACATTTCATACAACCTGTATATTATGATTCACGTGCTTATAGTGTGACAGTTTTTAAATAGCTATTTCATATATGTTTAATAACAATATAGAAAAGTGCATTGTGTGAAGGTAGATGACTAAGTGAAAAGTTTACCTGAATGGACCAAATCCCAGGGAAAATATGTCCCCCATTATATCTTGAACGTACGACGGATATCGAAATTTGGTCCCAGATACTCCTTCACACATCCCTACGTCGGCTCCTGGAAACATACAGAACATGTATATGAACAATATTCTGTATGGAAAATCTCAGTAATGTAATAATATTCGGAGACATTTGGTTCAAATTGTAATATGGGTCACGTACGTCTTAGATCCAATATAGAACTTATTACCACTGTATACAAGAAATTGTTCGCCCCCACCTGGTTGGTTAGTGTCGCCATTTTTACGACAGAAAAATATTCACAATATTTACATATTCTTAAATTCGCCCTAAATCATTAGTCTAATGGATGGCATATATGTCCGTGCTTCAGTTCCTTCGCTTGAAGTTTTCACTTTCATTTTAAATTCTCCCTTTCATCGAAGTGCGCAAATGACTAAAATAAAACAGGAACGAAAATTTCCATATATACAATAGCATGTTATGTTCGCCTAGTAGTATATAATGAATATACGTACTGTCAAATTTTCACCGTCGATATTCATCATTATTATTTATTCTTTTGACTGAATTGAAATTTGTTATGTTACATGAGATTTCTGAAAGAAGTTAAAATTCATATCCATTTCCTTGTTATAATGTGTTCTCAAAACAAAAATAAAATGTATCTTTGATCATTTATTATATATATTAATCTACCTGCTCGTCCTGCTTCCAAAAGGAAAGCGTTTCCATAATCCCAGAAGTACATCCCTTTTTCGGATAATCTGTTTATCGCTGCTACATGTCTACACAGGCTGCAAAATAGCAAATAAAAGTTATCACAATGTTAATAGTGAAGAAGAAGCAAACCACCTAATACTGAGGTACTATGTTACTATAGTCATACAAGGATTCAGTTTTCCAACACTATATATTTTTCGATGTTTCTATAATCATACAAGGATTCAGTTTTCCAACACTATATATTTTTCTTGTTACTACTATGCTTAATGACTGCAAAATATCTATACAAAGAGAAAAATGATTTGTTAAAATTCAGATACCTATGTTTTAACCATGGGAAAGTCCGTGTTTTTAGACACATTGTTGACTATTTGACATACACGGATTTCTGTAAAATCCTGAGATGGCATCAGATAGGTACCTTTCTTTTTAGTTTGTTATTATGTTGTGAATTATATTTTACGCCACAATCAACAATTTTTCAATTATATGGTGGCAGTCACCTTTTAATCAAGGAGGAGAGAACCCGGTTACAATGTACCCAGGAAGCGACCACTTTTTACAAAATCAGCTTAGGGGCTTAAACCTGTAAATCTTACGTTAGTCAACAGATAAATCGAAATAAAACGAGTGGAACTCATCTTAAGAGCCTGTCTGTTAGAAAAAAAATGCAAAATAGAAAAAAATCGTCCAAATGGAATGTCGGAACTGTTGAATTTTTTTTATATTTTTGAAAGCTTTTATAATATATAAAAATTTCAGATACTAAAGTATAAATTAGTAGAATGTCCAGGACATAGATACAAATCCGGTAAAAATGGACAAACCTCTGTAAACCAAGAGGTGGGATCAGGTGCCATGGAGGAGTAAGCTTCCCCTGTCGACCGGTCACACCCGCCGTGAGTCCACAGTCAAGTCCAATGAAATACGTGAGGAGTGTATCCTCGTCACAACTGATACAGACGGCTCAACAACCGCCAACAAAAAGGCAACTCAACGTTTCACTTAGTGAAACAGGGTAATCGCAAACAAGACTATTAGGAAGACAAAAACACATCTTAATCGTTGTTGCATCATGTATATTTAATGAACAACCTCATTTGCATAATGCCCTAAATTCACTAAAATTATAGCGAAAAATGTGTATTCTTTTAACACAGATAATTTACTGGCAATTTAGACTAATATTTCCTGAAAATTACCTTCATAGACAAAACATAACTTTATTTGGGGTAGGGAGATTAAAGAAGGTCTTGTAGTCAAAAGTGAATTTTTGAGGAAGTTTGAGTCCATTATTATTCTAAAGTGCGATATTTTTAAACAAAATTGGTATCAGTGAAAAGTCCAATGGATATTGTAAAAAATATAAAAAATTCAGTTTAATTTTACACCGAACTTTCCCACATCTTCATAAATTTCGTAACTATTTCAATTCCAATCAAAATTCTGTAACCCTAAATCAAGTAATCTGAGACCTCAATCACTTGATATATTATATGAAATATTTTACATACATATTGCCATCTTTGTTATGTATTTTTATGTATAATTGCCAAAAAATACCATAACAAGGTTAAACACAACCACGAATGTCTATGAATTATCTCCCCTTACTTGAACTCTCCAGTTTGTAAACAGAGAATATGAAATGCCACTTTGCACATTTTACTTGTATTTGTTGTGGTAAATCTCCAAATTATGATGACAACACACTTGCAATACCTATTTTACAGTGCAGTCAAACACATATAGACATTTCGGTGGACTGCAGTGTGTTGAAAGATGTTATGAAGTGAAACTATTTCCAAGGGCAAAAAGGTCTTGACTTTCATAATTACATGGAATGTTTGCTTATTTTACATATTTGACAGAGGAATATCAAAGTTTTAAAATAATTTCAGTTGCAGAAATAGTATAGCCTAACTTGTATTTATCCTTTGGCCCAGATGATTTTTAACCAATAGACTTATTGATGGTATATTGATGCACATATAAATTGTGTGGAAACTTGTACATGTTTATTTACATGTATATTTTCTCACCAAATTTTTAATAGCTGAATGCTAAAAAAGGAAGTGCACAGACCTATAATTAGTTTTCTCTCGGAGATATTAGATAGTATTTTGGATCACGGCCACAGACAGTGACTCCGTTTCACCAATCATGCTTTTCACCGAACTTGACCTCATCACCAAACTTGACCTTTTTACCGAATTTGACCCCTTCATTGAACTAGAAAGGTTTCCATGAAGCATTTGCGACGGGTGTGTCATGCCAGCAGAAGACGCTGACTCCTTCCGGACACCTGGTCTTATCCCATTTGCGATTCGTAATTGTTCTTCATGTTGAGACCGTTTGCACATCTAATTCGTCGTGTTATAATGGACTTGAGTTTTGATTGATTCGTACTTCTTCAATTTTACTTTAAGTTCCTTTATAAATCCCTTTAGTAATTTATATAGGTCTATATAATGAAAAGCTTGTTATTTTATATCTGAGCTGCGAGCGTCATTATAACGACTAACAGCTGCAGAACCACTATTTCCTTAAAATTTAATATATTTACATCGAGTGCTATTATGATTTTTTCATATTTTGTAGATATATGACCATGGTGTAAGAAAAAATAATTGCATTGAAATATTTTCCCCACTTTAGAAGATTTACAATAACATAAATTGGTGAATTTCACCATTTTGACAGTTTGCCAAAACTAGGGATATTTTAACAGGTATGAGTGAATACAGGGGAGAATATAAACACAGGTGTTAACATATTTTGACAGTTAAAATATAGGTTTACATTATCTTACCAATACAAATGTACAGGGTGTTAAATACTGATATTTTGTCAGCTAACACTGCTGAAAATGCCAATTTTTAGGTGTATTTTAACCATAAATGACTGTATATAGGTGGCGCTCTATACAGAGTCTCCCAATGAATATCTTTAAAAAATATTTTGCACAGAGAGTAGTTGTCATGAAGGTATCTTGCATGCAAAATCTCAGCTCAATATGATAACATTGCTTTTGGCCCCTATTGCATGGTTTTCTGGCAGATTGGCTCTTAATATGGTTTTTAAGATTTTGTTAAATTAAATCTCTTACAAACTAACAAACGTTAGAGTAAATAAGATACCCATTTATACGTTGAAAATGAAAAATAAAAATAAAAATACATACCTCTCTTGAACAAGGTTTTTGAATTTAATCGGATCCTCGTGAATCAACGTTCTGGCGTCTTCATAAGATACCTATATTTGTAGATTTTCAAAACAAAACAAAAATTTCGGAAGCGATTGTCGATAACATGATGACAAATCTTGAATATTTCTTACATGAAACTGAAAAATCTGTATAAACACTCTGAAATGCAACATTTGACTTTGATTTTATGATTTTATATTATATACAGTTTAATTGTTATAATAATGTTTGTATATTATGCTGCCGAATTGTTTTGAAGCTTACTTGAACAGGATAATAGCCACCGAGGAATGGGTTGTGACACGACGTTTGATCTGATCCGAGATCAACCAAAAGATCACCGGTACTGTCATACTCATACACTAAACGCTCCCTAGAAAACAAACAATGTCACGAATATAGATGCATAGAAGACGAAACTAAAACAATAATAATGCAATACCGATCTTTAGATTAAAATAAAATAATTTACAAGAATTCTAAAACAGTATAATTGAACACTAATAATTTCATATGATAAACAATAAAAAGGAGAGAAATATAGATGATAATAATTCATATATATATTCAGAAATAACAACAAAATATATCTAAGTTAATATAAGTACAATATATATATTTAGAAATAACCACAAAATATATCTAAGTTAATATAAGTACAATATAAAACTTTGAAATTTGAACTTTTTCCCCCATTTTGATGTGATGTTTTATTTAATCCAAATATTCTAAAACATATTTTAATGAAAATATATACGCCATAAACACTGCATGTGAAGCATTCTTTTTAAATTATTACAAAACGTTTTATTATATGCAAATGATAAAGATTGGCCTCACCACAGATCGACTATGTTTCCATGGAAACCAATGCTGGTCTTCATCTTCTGTCTCCTGGCTGCTCTAATCACACGTATGCACTCGTCAAGGTCGCTGGTGATTTTCATCACCCAGCCCTGGTTGTAACGCTTTTCTAGAGCTTCTCTGCTAACCTTGAGATATGACAACAAGATGATACAAGTAAATCCATATACAGGAGTGATAAACCATTAAAACGTTCAATAAGCACAGTTAAGTTTAACCCACCGAGAAGTTTTTCAGTCAAGAGTGACCATGATTCAAGAAACTCACTTATCAGCATAATTTTCCTATGCATGTTTGACTTATTAGAGTAATCTTCATGGATACTTTACATGTATAACTGGATTCATTTATAATATACTTGTACATCTTAGAATTAAATTTTCAGTTAGAAATTAACCTCGTGAATATCATCGGTTTCAATCCCAAAATACGACTTAACGTGTATACCATATAACTAAATCTTTAATTGTCAAAATTTTGAATTACATGTACTTAAAGGGTGTCCATGGGCGAAATGTTCTTGACACAAGAACGCTGTTCTTGGGTAAGAAAGTTCGAACAAACGCGAAGATTCTTCACTTGAAATACTGTTCTCGGTTCGAATTTTTACACCACCGTTTTAGCGGGAGTGAGAAGTACAATCATGACGAATCAATGATATTGCAGTTATTGGTCATCCTTGTGTTCGACTTCATTTTTATTTGTCATCGTGTTTTCGTTCATGGGTTGGATCTAATGTGAACATGTTATTGCACTACACTAGAGTCATCAAATTGTTTCTGCCCAAGGACATATAGAGTCTGTTGTGTTTTTCATTGTGAATCACACTATAGATATCTACGCCACCCGCGCTTCCAATATCATTCTTCGTTTGTCTCGTATAGCCAATTAATGTCTAATGTGGATTAATCATCATACGTGGTCATGATGTCATTAAACAGATGTATGTTATTTTATGAAAATGAATTAAAATCTATAGTATTTTTGATTACCTCTGCTATAACACCAATGCATCCACATATTGTCGCGGCCTTAGGTTGTGCACCGCTCATTCCACCTAATCCAGATGTAACAAACACCTGAAATAGCACTTTGAATTATGAGAGAGAGAGAGAGAGAGAGAGAGAGAGAGAGAGAGAGAGAGAGAGAGAGAGAGAGAGAGAGAGAGAGAGAGAGAGAGAGAGAGAGAGCAGTAACTGAATGCTCATGTGTACGTTTCAGTTGTATTTACCAAAGTAATAATTTTCAGGATGATCATATCTGGTTAACATTTAACAAACACGGACCTCTAGAAATTAAGAGGTGAGATCAGGTGTCATGGAGGAGTAAGCATTCCCTGTTGACAGGTCACAACCGCAGCGAGTCCAGTCAAATTCAAATAAAATATACAAAAATAAATCTTGTCACAATTTGTACAGACGACTCAATAACTACTATCGAACAAGTAACTCATCATTTCATTTAGTGAAATAAAGTATACGGTAATTATATCGACCGTAAAATTTGATGAAAGTTAACATCAAGAACTTGTAAAAATATTAAGGCAGTAAGAAATTGCAAAATTACCAAGACAGTAGGACAAATGGGAATGAAAAATTTTACCACTTTTTATTTGCTCTGTATTTTTATGGACTCCGTAACGATTAACACTTAGTCATGCATTAATATTGATGAAATTCAAATATTTCAGTGGGATGTCATATAAATGAAAAATGAACGAGAAAACATTCCACAGTGTACTTAAATATATATCCCAAGAAAGTGTTTTTAGAAATGTAGATCTTTATATAAAAATTCTATCATGGGAATCCTGATGAAATTGTAAATGGTTTTCTACAATATATCCGTTTTTAAATGTTCACTTGCTGCAGCAAATATGTAATGGAGTGATGCTGTTTGATTCAAGGAAATGTCTATGACAACTACGTTCTTGTTGCGCTTTACCTTTCCGGTCATATCTGTGCAACCGAGATGTTTTCTGGCAGCATTCAATACTGTTAACTGCAATAGATAAAGTTAAGATTATGTCACCTTTGCTCAGAGATAGGAGTTGTAATTAACACATGACAATTTTACTTTTCCGCGATTGCAATAACAATCTGTGATTAAAATCCGATAGACATCAACATGCCTTGTAATCAATTTGATGGATAACATACTTAATATACTGGACAAATACAAAATCCAATACAATATCGTGTATCATATTATTATCATGAACACATATACATATATACAAACAGAACTCTAGAGAGACATATATATTCAATATTCCTTATGTCTGTTTATGGTCTACCGGACTTCGGTATTGTAAACACTTACGGAACTTTTATTTAAAATTTTGAATTGTAGTGCGATCACTGATATTGTTAAGACATTGTGCCAGGCGTTTTGTGAGATCTGTGAGATAATTACCGTTGTGCCGTGCACAATTCCCTGTGGTCCAATATAGCAAAAACTACCTGCTGTCATTTGTCCATACCTGTATTAGATAAGATGAATCGGTCAAGAATTAAAAAGTTGCATTTTATTATGTATTTTAATATATAAAAATCTGTTTCAAACCTATAATATATTCAAACAGTGAAGTTGGTGAAATATCTTACTGCAAAAATATAAATAAATGAATCAATGTAATTATTCATAGTACAACAAACCGTTGGAATTACAGTGGAGACCAACTGTGCCCTTTTATCAGCCGACCTGTTCCTTTATTCATATGAAGCAGGCTATATATTATGCAGAGACACAACCATTATTGTTTCAAACAAAAAATATTCAATAATTACCTTGACATCTTCATGAAATCAATATTCAGTGAAACATGTATATGAAGACTCTTAGGGAAACAATAAAACCAGTCCTTATAGGGAGGTAGTCTTTATATAAAGGTTGATTTGTACATAAATGGTACTACTGGGGACAGCAAAAATTGGTCCTTGTGACAAGGGTGTATTTATACACAGGTGGTCGCTAAAGCAAGTTTTACTCTATAAATGAATTAATTTTTTTAATTTTCAATTTTGAAATGTTTTACGTCAAATTCAAACAAATTTTTCAGTTACCAGGAAGAGACCACTAGTCTTCCGCAATAAAACTGGCAAATTTCCTCACAAAATCAGCTTAGGTTGCAGCGGGACTAGAATCCAGGCTGACCATAAATGAATGAAATGTTTATCAACGGATAAAGTACATATGTCATGCTGAAATGTGTGTTTTCAATACAATCTTCAATTTATTCAGAGTCATGGTTATGCAGAGACACATCTGTCATGTGGTTGATAACTTTTCCAATATCATTTAAAGTTCAAATGTACAATTAATCTTAAATTTAGAATACAATGCATTGATGTGTTATACTCACATTGTCACACCAAGGGCAAACATTTTTTCATACATCTCTCTTGAGGAATAATTCGGGATTACCTACAAAATATGAAATACGTATGCTATTTATATACCGATAGCAAATACAAGTTTTGCTACGTAAGGGAAGATGGGTGGGTAAAACATAAATAATTTCTACAAGAAAGCATCATTTACTATATGTTGACATCAAATGTGTGAATAACGTTAAACGCTATGGCACACAAAAATGACATTATTGAGTTATTTCTATTTTTTCCAGTTAAACCTATTTTTTCTCATTAACTAACAAAACTTGAAAAAAATTTACTGACAAAAACTGGGTTTTACTGCGCCAAAATTACAAACATGAGTTAAACCTAGTTTTATCGAGAAAAGCTAGGTTTAACTGGGTTAGAATAACATGAATGAGTTAAGCCTAGTGTCTGTGGTTAATGATTTAAAATTAGTACAACCTGGTTTTTCACCATTTAAACCTAGTTTTCTCGAAGCATGCATTGACTGGAAAACACATAAACTTAACTGAGAGAAACTAGGTAACACTGTAGAAGAACTAAATTTAACTCATTTGTGTGATTTTGGGTGATATAAAACGGCATATGGTCAAGGACGTTTCTACTTTATACCAGATTAACCCAAAATTACAAGGACGATTTATTAATTTCATGTCATACATTGAAGAGGGACATAAAATACTCTCTCTCTCTCTCTCTCTCTCTCTCTCTCTCTCTCTCTCTCTCTCTCTCTCTCTCTCTCTCTCTCTCTCTCTCTCTCTCTCTCTCTCTCTCTCTCTCTCTCTCTCTCTCTCTCTCTTCAATATAATGAACGACTCATACTTATTTTTTTTTTCGCGAAAATATTGGCTTACACTTCGAATCCTAGGATTCAAATAAAGTTTCTGTATTTGCTTACCTCATACCATTTTTATAGTTGTATCATATTTTGAATTCACATTTTAGATACACTTTTCACTCACCATTCCATTCGTAATAACAAGTCTTGGAGCTGCAGGAGAACTGGGGAATAAACCTTGAGGATGTCCCGAGTACATTACAAGTGTTTGATCCTCAGTCATCTCTGATAAGTATTTCATAACCAGCCAAAACTAAAATAATAATAATAATAATAATAATAATAATAATAATAATAATAATAATAATGATAATAATAATAATAAAACAATATAAAATAAAAATCGAATATCCATCTTTTAAGTAAAATTGAAGAAGTACCAATAATAATCAAAACTCAAGTCCATTATAACACGGCGAATTAGATGTGCAAATGGTCTCAACATGAAGACCAATTACGAATCACAAACGGGATATGACCAAGTGTCCGGAAGGAGTCAGCGTCCTCTGATGGCATGCCACATCCGTCCCAAATTTTCCATGGAAACCTTTCTAGTTCGATGAACGGGCCAAATTCGGTAAAAAAGACAGTTTGGTGATGAAGTCAAGTTCGGTGAAAAGCATGACTGGTGAAACGGAGTCACTGTCTGTGGCCGTGATTCAGAATACTATCTAATATCTCTGAGAGGGGGACTTCATAATGTTTAACAAGATCCCCGTATCGACCATAAAACTTCTTAAATGACGACTCCAAACGTTCAACAACGTAACCTTGTGTAAGTAGTTTATTGGCCAGTCGTTAGTGACTTAATTTAAATAAGAAATGTTAGATTCGAGACATATTCATGAACGTATTTTCTGAAATTCTCAAATTACATTAACTGAATTTGAAACGGGATATAAACATTTTTATTTTAAAATAAAATCGTTATCTACTTGAAAGAGTTTAAAAGGGACGATACTGTAAAATGGATAAAAACTGAGCGCATGCTTAACTTCAACTAAATGAAATAAATATGCTAATATTTTTTTCCAAATTTTTCAAATGAACTATCATGAGCACAAAGTACACTCAATTACCCATTTAATTAATGAGCATTAAAGTGATTCAATCTGCACGAAAGCATTTTAAGCCTTCGGAGCACTAATTATTGACTGTGCCAAATTAAATATTTTTATTAAATATAATTTATTAAGTCAAAAGCATATGCCTCACATTGCCAACAATACCGAAATCCTACAGGCTTTGCCTTGTTGACTGGTTACATCCGTAATTAGCCGACATTGATCATATAAACCCGATGTAAATTTAGTGTAAATTTAAAAGGTGTTTTTTTTTCTTCTATTTGTCATAATCGAAAATCGGTTTTGAAAATACATGTATGAAATTCTTTTGGTGTAATTTAGAGATAGCAGCATATACAACATTAAAAAATACTTTTTCCTCTTATTCGACCAGATTCTAAGATTAGCTGAAAATCATTGTATACAAATTCTTTGGAGTAACTCGAATAATTCAGCTCTATCAATTATCGTTTCTCGAGGGAATGGAACAATCTGAGACCGGCGGAAAATAACGATTGGTATTATTGGGTCATCTTTGGATTAATAAATGTTCAATGCAAGATGTTAAAAGGGAACAGAAATTGATTTGAAATGGAAACTTCGATTTATTATACTGAATGTGTGGTTGTTGCGTTTTTTATGAAAGGTTCTTATTCACGGGTACTTAATTTCGCACAATACCATTTATAAAACAGAAGTTAGGAACTATCGTTCTTGTTTTCCATTCAATCAATGATCCCATGCATTTTTCGATTGTTGTGGGGAGTAAGGCGAATACCCTGCACTAGAATTTTTTCAATACTAATATATGAGGTGTGTTTTTGCGTAAGAAATACAAAATTAACACCTGTGGGCTGATGTTTAGCTGTCTTTCAAAAGCAAGTGTAACATACGATCATGGAAAGTTGACTTTAACATGAATATATATGGTTAATATACTTGGTTTTACATAGATAAAATTTGATCGGTAATATCTTTTATATTTTGATTGGTTATGTACTGCCTTTCTGATACTTCTTAAGTATAACGTATTATATTCACGAGTATCTATTTTCGCGGTATTTAATACTTTGTGATATGTGATTTTCAAAGTCATAAATTCATTCAGCGCTGCAACAAACCCTGAAACATTAGAAGTTTTGTGCTGCCAGTCAATGACTACATGTCATTGTTATGCTGACAACAAAACAGTGAAACATGCCGAAGTATAGCATCTATGATAAGATAAAAGAAATATATTGAATTATTCCTGTACCTGTGCCCAGTTGGAAAATACTTGTCCGTTGCCACCATATGTCACCAACTCTTCTGGAAACTGTGCTACATGTGGGTCTAAATTGTTTAAAATCATGTGAATAATAGCAGCCCCTTGTCTTGTTCTAGCGGGAATGTCCTCAATTGGGAAGGCTCTGAAGAATATAAAAATGAATGCCAAAGTATATGTATTAACTTTATCGACGTCCGTAAGACTGTATACTAATAATGGGGATAGTGGGCAAACAATTCTTTGGGAAATCCAAAAGTGGGTTCAGGTGAAATGTGGTATAATAATCCACTGCCGACTATTCACACCTCCTATGGATCGTAAAGTCAATGCAGAAAAGGGAGTATAGAGTCTTATTCACGTGTGTACAGAGGTAAATGTGAACGTTTATACAAATGTTTTAGTTTATAGTGACGTTCTAAAAATTAAATTCATTTTTTTTGTCTGTGTTTAGTTACGTCGTTAGAATTCAATAGCTTCATTTAATTATTATTGAAACGTTACGTACGAAAATGGAATGACAAATTACCTCATTTCCATTCGTGGAAGGAATCTGTACATGTAAATATGCCCATAGTTATGTAGTTCATCTGCAAATTCTGATGCCAGAGTCTCGTGCAAGTTTGAAGGAAAATATCGTAGAGCATTTTCAAGAGCTAGCTAAAATAAGATAAAATTATGTTGTCATTTAAAACAATTATGTTGTATAATGATCTCTCTCTCTCTCTCTCTCTCTCTCTCTCTCTCTCTCTCTCTCTCTCTGTAAAAGAAAAAAACTTGGGGTAATATGACTTCTGATATCATTATCGCTGTTAAGCAGTTTCCTGATTTTGAATTACATATCTATGTCAGTATAGGCGAATAACAAAACGTATAAACAGCTGTCATTACCATTATATGCAGTTTGCGTGCGTACAGAGAGAGAGAGAGAGAGAGAGAGAGAGAGAGAGAGAGAGAGAGAGAGAGAGAGAGAGAGAGAGAGAGAGAGAGAGAGAGAGAGAGAGAGAGAGAGAGAGAGAGAAATGACCCTGTCAGTAACATGGAGCACTATGTAGACTTGATCTATCATACATAGATACTTCTGACCTAAACGTGCCAAGGATTTTAACTGCATTTGATTTATTTGGATGTCACATCTAACTTGAACCAGATCAATACACCTAAGAAAATGATTAAAACGAGTCACATTTCAGTTTGATAAATGGAAATTAAAATGTTTGTACTGATTGAGTGTAGTTTAGTCACCAAATGACCACTCACATAGTCGTATATGATCAAGTTCATCATCAAATACCGTTCATTCAAGCATGTGTGTGTGTCTCTCTCTCTCTCTCTCTCTCTCTCTCTCTCTCTCTCTCTCTCTCTCTCTCTCTCTCTCCTAGTTCTTGATAAAGTGTTATGCTCCTCTCATATTTGTACTTGTGAATAAGTCATTGAATGTTTTGTAATGTAGTATTGAAATACACAACAGAAACAAATTGATACTAACCCTCTGTTCTGCTAAAGACAAAGATGGAGTCCGTTGAGGAGCATGAGGCCTTGACTCATCTCTCTGTCTCCTTGGAGGCAATGGATCTAGGGGAAGTCCTTCGACGATCTCCTTAAGGCTAGACATGCCTGTAGTATATTCGTCCTTTACGACGTAGTGTGTGTAGAGGTAACCCAAGGATAAGAACAGTTGTTTATCTCGGTGAGAGATAAAATTACTTTAATACGTCAACAACAAGGACAATTCTTAATTTTATCAGGTGTTATAAACCTATCGATTCATACAGTTGTCTAATTCCACTTCTGTATATGCCAAACTTAATCATTAGACATAGTTTTGAACAATATTTATCCATGTCCAGTACCGAACCATAAAATCATGCTATACTTCAGCAAATTCGCTCTTGGTGAAACTGTAAAGGAAACCTGATATTTGTAGACAGAAAACATACGAAAACTGTTTAAAAACTTTTACTTCCGAAGAGATTTTGAAACATAGCAACTGAATAATCATTTGGTGTATATATTTAGGTCATGTACAGGGTAGAGGACATTTCAAATATCACTTATTCAATCAATGTTAATATCTGCATCACGAGACAATATAATAACATATGTCAAAATTACGTGCCAAAACAGTGTTAGTTACCGTTATAAGAATAAAAAGACCCAAAATATCATAAATTTATGCAATATCAGCAGTTAATGTGTGTAATAACATAACGAGCAAGTTTAGAAAAAAGGGTGATGATTTCCCACCGACTATTGTGTCAAGATTCGCTGGTTTTGTACCTCACAGTCTCTGATATTTTTTATTGTGAGTAAATGCACAAATGAATGACATGCCAAAATCGCATTAATGAGTAATACCTCGTTTTGAAATAAAAGGTGATGATTTCCCGCAGATTATTGTATCAAGATTTGCTAGTTTGTACCTCACAGTATTTGATATTTTTTATTGTGTGTAAATGCACAAATGAATGATACGCCAAAATCGCATTAATGAGTAATACCTGGTTTTACTCCGTTAAACCTAGTTTTTTTCCAGTTGAACATAGTTTTTCTCAGTTAACCACATTAACGATAGTGAAACTAGGTTTAACTAACAAATCAAGGTTTAACTGAGCCATAATCATAAAAATGAGTCAAACCTAGTTTAAGAAAAAGACCGAGTTTAACTGAGAAAAATTAGTTTTAACTGTGACAGGATCACATTCACTACTCTTAATGTGATTTTTGCGCAATTAAACCTTGTTTTTTTCAGTTAATTCAATATGCGACAGTAAAATCACATTAATGACTTAAACCTGGGTTTTCTAGAGACTAGCAGTATAACGGAGAAAAACAAGAACTAACTGAGAAAAAATAGGTTTAATTGAGAAACTAGGTTAAACTAATTTATGACAATTCCGTACCTCTGTCATTTATCTTTTATAAATGAAACATATATGAAATACCACACGGTACAAGACCAGTATGTAATACAACAATATACACAAAACAGTATGTGATATAACCACACAATACAGAAAACAGTATGTGATAAAACCACACGATACAAAAATGTATGTGATATAACCACACGATACAAAACAGTATGCAATATAACCACACGATACAAAACCACAAGATACAATTTAAATACTGAAAGTACTGATGCGAGTTGATGGTAATCGTTGTTTTAAGAAGGTATAATCAGAGACATATACACATGTATAGTATAGAATAAATCTATGTCCGTGGTTGGTATAAAACACTCATTACTAAAAAATATACATTGTGTAGGCTTCATACGTTTGAAAGATATTGCAGGCTGAATTCAAGAATTCAAGGTTACAAGACGTTTCACTGAGGAAACGCAGCATGTTATTTCCAGGTTAGCATTAGCAAAAGTTTTAAACTGTAACCATCACGCATATTTTTTTTCAAAATACGTACATACAATCATGACCATTTTTCACATCCTTTACCATTTATATCACATGCATTTATTATGATGTTATAACAAAGTACATAGATCAGCGATACGATTATAAAGCATTCTACCTATATACATCGCTGCATAAATATTCATTTTTATGCGACAGGGTAGTATTGTACCCTTACACTGCAATTCCCCTTAGTAGCACTTCATTTTAGATGCGTAAATGTAAAACATTTTCCCAACTTCGAAAACATTTTCATCAGTTGAGATCCGTTGAACTACACAGCTTTTAATGTCCAACTTTACAGTAAGATGTCAATGCACGCAACTCGGTCACAAACTCATTTGCATATTGATAGTGCGCAAGAATTGTAAACAGTCCGGTCAATCGCCTCTAAAGTCAATTTTGTCAGCAAATCTAAATTATATTAAAACTCATAAACACTAGACTGTTTTAATAGCATATAATTCGACAACTCTTCAAAGCCTATATTTTTCAGCAAATTGATTTTACATGTATTTCCCAGTTAATTCAAAAAGCAAATATTTACAAATAAACGTGTGATTTGGATATTTCAATCTTTAAATTGAGTTTATGTCGCTGAAATGCACATATATGTGTAAGTTCCCGTCAAAATAATGTGCTATCTGACTTGATCCCAATAAATCAAATTACCGCACCATTACTGAGTTGATGAAACATCAGCTGGTAAAACCAGTATGTTATCATATAACTACACGATAGAATCACGGTACAAAACAGTATATGATATAACCACAAGACACAAACAGGATGTTGTATAACCACCCGAGACAAAACAGTATGCGATATAATCACACGATACAGACGCTTCGCGTCGGGCAATAGTCAAGACCTCGGGTGCCAGTATTATTGTATGTAATATAACAACACGATACAAAACAGTTTGTGATATAATCATATGATAAATATGATAACAGTATATAATATAACCACACGATTTAAAGCAGAATGTTATATAACCACATGGTACAAACAACATGTCCTATAACCGCACGATGCAAAACAATATGTGATATAATCATATGATAAATATGATAACAGTATATAATATAACCACACGATTTAAAGCAGAATGTTATATAACCACATGGTACAAACAACATGTCCTATAACCGCACGATACAAAACAATATGTGATATAATTACACGATACAAAACAGTATGTTATATAACCTCGCGATACATAACATTATGTTATATAACCTGTATGTGATGTGATCATACGATACAAAACAGTATGTTAAAAACCAAAGGATACAAAATTGAATATAATAGATCCATACAATACAAAACAGTATGTAATATAACTATAGGTACCAAAAAAATATGTAATATAACCATAAAAGCACAAAACAGTATGTGATATACCAACACGATACAAAAAAGTATGCGATATAATTACACGATACAAATACAATGTGTGATATAACCACGACACAAAACAGTGCAATATATCCGTACGGTATAAAGAAATATGTAATATAACCACATGATCCAAAAAACAGTATATAAAATATCCACAAAAATATGTTATATAACCACTCGATACCAAACAGTATGTAATATAACCACATGCCACAAAATCAAAATGTAATATAATCACAGGATACAAAACAGTATGTGATATAATCATACGATACAGAACAGTGTGGAATATAACCATCGGTACAAAAACAATATGTAATATAACCATAAAAGCATAAAACAGTATGTGATATCACCACACGATACAAAAAGTATGCGAAATTATTACACGATAAAAATACAGCATGTAATATAACAACACGATACTAACACAGTATGTGATACAATTACACGATACAAATACAGCACATGATATAACCACACGATACTAACACAGTATGTGATACAATTACACGATACAAATACAGCATATGATATAACCACACGATACTAACACAGTATGTGATACAATTACACGATACAAATACAGCATATGATATAACCACACGATACTAACACAGTATGGGATACAATTACACGACACAAATACAGCATATGATATCACCACACGATACTAACACAGTATGGGATACAATTACTCGATACAAATACAGCATAGGATATAACCACACGATACTAACACAGTATGGGATACAATTACACGATACAAATACAGCATATAATATTACCAAACGATAGAAAGACAGTATGTAATATTACCACACGACACAAAACAGTATGTAATATATCCGCACGATAAAAAAAATCAGTATGTTATATAACCACACGATGCAAAGATTATGTAATATAACCACTCAATACAAAAATTATGTAATATAACAACTCGATACAAAAATTATGTAATATAACCACTCGGTGCAAAACAAATTATATTATATAACCACTTGATACCAAACAGTATGTAAAATAACTACATGGTACAAAATCAGAAATTAATATAGGCACACGATACAAAAGTATTATGTTATATAACCAAACGATACAAAAACAATATGTAATATAACCGCATAATATAAAAATCAATATGTAATATAGCCACATGTAAAGCAGTATGCTTTAACGGCACCACAAAAAAGGGACTAATATTTAATGTCATATTCGCATGGAATACCTAATTACGATACTACTGTTCATATTGATTAAGATAATCAAAAGAATCTTGTTCGTTGTAAAATACACGGAAGAAAAAGGATTACTTTGTAAATATTTGGTTTATCATGTTTTACATTGTAACTGAAATGTGACCTAGATTCACTGCTTGTTTGACCCTTACATTTTCATAATTACACAAATAAAACTTTAACTATTTTGCAGATCTTAGTTGCAGTATTTATCAAATGGGATGCAGCGGCACAATTTGCCCATTCCACGTGCTACATGAATAAAACAGATGAATGTCATAGATTGTTCTTTAGATAAACAGGGATTTTAAAATAATAGGGCTATAATGGTAAAAAGGAAATTTGACCGAGAAAACAAAATCAGTTCAAATAAATAGGGATTTCAATGAAACGAGTTCAATATAAATGGGTTATAGTACAGTTAAAACATCTAAAACTACCTTATACTTATGCTAGATAAAGAGTTGATCGGATAAGCGGTCTGAGTAAACAGAAATGCTTATTTGATAAAACGTTCAAAACATGACACAGAAAATGTTAGTCAAGAAAGTCAATTTATTACATGACCTTTTTGGTATCATGTTACTTACTTTCTTATCAAAAGTAAACAAACACTTCACAATCCGGTATTTAAGTGTTTGAAAGTTCTTATAAAGTATAGAACATATTTTTTGCCATTTTATGTATTGGAGGAAGGGTCGAACAAGCCATACGTATATGCATTCACTATTCTAGTGACAGATATACATGCGCACGGAAGTATGTAACAGAAAAATAATAATGCAACACTAGATTTACGTTGAATAATTTGATGCATGAAAAGTTTTAAATATTTGTCAGAAGAGGACATTGGATAGATATAGGATCTACAACAAGTGTTGGTTGCTTATCATGTTTATCTAACTCAAATTAGTTAACTTTCAAAATTTAAAAAGACAAGAGGTTTACCAAGAATTCGGACTTTCGTGATCACGTCGAACCGTTGTCTTGCTTTGGTCACATTTTTTTTCAGATTGCATCAATATAGGAATGTAGGAAACCCAATATTGCTGGATACTTGACACAGGGATATGGAAAACCACGTTTGATGTCAACGTTCCTCAGATTTTACGGTCGGTATGATAGTCTTGTTTGCGACTACTCTGTTTCACTAAGTGAAATGTTGAGTTACCTGTTCGATGGCGTTGTACCAATGATGACGATGATTCGTTCCTCAAGTATTTCATTTTAATTTGACTGTGTACTTACGGCGGGTGTGACCGATCGACAGAGGACGCTTACTCCTCCATGGCACCTGATCCCACCTCTTGATTTCAAGAGGTCCTTGTTTGTCGATTTTTCTACCGGATTTGTACCTATATCCTGGACATCCTAATGATTTATACCTTGGTATCTGAAACTTTTTATATTTCAATAACGGACCCTATCATTTTTACAACATCGTCACCTTGACCACCTGCATCAGGCCTGATGCATCTTCATGTAGTTGTCATTAGTAGAGGGTCAAAGTTTTCTTTATCAGCCAATAAATACTGATGTTTATTTACATTGCTAACCAACATTAGTGGCATTTAATCAAACGTTTGAGAGTAGTATAACAACACGAGTAATGGTACAAATATGATTAATGTATCTATACAGTGGAATCTAGTTATGTCGAAATTGGATTTAGTCGAAATTCCGGATATGTAAAAGTTTAAAGGCCGGTCCCGATTTGCATGGGTATCAAAATATATCAATTTCGCTTATCTTGTATTCCGGATATCTCGAAATAATAGCGGCGGTCCTGTGGGTTTCGCGATAACGAGATTCCACAGTATTTATGGAATTTCAGTGGTAGTAGTAATAAAGTGGTTTATCTTCTGCGAACGATACTTATGTCACGCAAATGATCCAAATTTTTCAATGTATGACCATTTCATGCAAAGACGAATACTGCTTGGTGACGGATCGTTGTAAAAATAATATGAGTAATCGTATTTAAAGTCGCCACATTTTACGGTCGATACAGTGGTTTTGATTCCGAAAATAGTCTTTGAATCACGGATTGTCACAAGATTCTATTCCTAATTTATGGTATGCATTTCACGTTGAATGCAACCGGTCAAAAATATGCCAAATGTCTGACATGTGGCTCTCCATGTGCTTTTTGACGGTATCTACTTGTGACGTCATAATCAAACTAATTTTAACAGGCAATTTAATTATGACATCATAATGGAAATGTTTGCCAAAAGGTGCCGTGTCGGGCATTTGGCGATAGGTCAATTCCTGCAAGACATATGATCCTGTTTTAAATTTTTTAGAGGCATTTGTTTGTGCAATGTCTACACTATTTGTATGTTGTCTTTTTAAATCCGTGTGATTAATTCTAAGTAATTTGTTCTCTTTAACTTCGTATTTTACTTTTGTATTTTCGATGATGACAAATCTAGCGCATGCGAACTGAATCAAATCTTAGCATAAACTATGTTCATTTGAACTGAATCAAGGGCTTGGCGTTAGATGAATACTTAGCTTCATTAGAACTAAATGTTCTTGTAGAAATAACGTTTACGATTCGTTTTATTCATATTCATGATATATGACTACAGGGTTGTAAAAATTGGCGTTAGATTTTAGATCAAGATTTACATTCATTTGTCTTGCCAAAATGAGCATGGATATTGAGCGTGACTGATCAGGTTGTTTTTCATTAAATTAATGACATTATCTGAACTACCTTCTCTACACTTTTCGTCAGAAACTGTATAATATATCTTTTTAATTTTTTTAGAGGCATTTGTTTTGTGCATATTACACTATGATGTTGCATTTGTAATTTTTTTGTTCCATGAATATTTTACTTTTGCACATGACATCGTTGTAAAAATAATATGAGTAATCGTATTTAAAAATGTCGCCACATTTTACGGTCGATATGACAGTGGTTTTGATTCCGAAAATAGTCTTTGAATCACGGATTGTCACAAGATTCTATTCCTTCAATTTATTCATATATGCATTTCACGTTGAATGCAACCGTTGTCAAAAATATGCCAAATGTCTGACATGTGGCTCTCCATGTGCTTTTTGACGGTATCTATTCCTTGTGACGTCACGTTGAAACCGGTCAAACTAATTTTAACAGGCAATTTAATTATGACATCATAATTGGAAATGTTATGCCAAAAGTTTTGCCGTGTCGGGCATTTGGCGATAGGTCAATTCCTGCAAGACATATGATCCTGTTTTAAATTTTTTAGAGGCATTTGTTTGTGCAATGTCTACACTATTTGTATGTTGTCTTTTTAAATCCGTGTGATTAATTCTAAGTAATTTGTTCTCTTTAACTTCGTATTTTACTTTTGTATTTTCGATGACCGCGCGCTGAGCAAATCTAGCATAAACATGTTCATTTGAACTGAATCAACTGAATACTTAGCTTCATTAGAACTAAATGTTCTTGTAGAAATAACGTTTACGATTCGTTTGTATATGACTACAGGGCTTGGCGTTAGATAGATCAAGATTTACATTCATTTGTCTTGCCAAAATGAGCATGGATATTGAGCGTGACTGATCAGGTTGTTTTTCATTAAATTAATGACATTATCTGAACTACCTTCTCTACACTTTTCGTCAGAAACTGTATAATATATCTTCAATTTATTCATATTCATGATGATGCATTTGTAATTTTTTCGTCCATAAATATAGCACATGACATGTTCTTGGATATACATAACAATTATATTATTTGATATACACGTATTTGAAATAATTCAAACAGGAAAATATGGAAGACTACAACGTAGACGGGGGATATGCCTGGGTTATCTTAGCAGGTAGGCAATAATATTAAATCGTGATTTAAATGTTAGATCATCATCATCATCATCAATAGCAACTGCAGTATCAGAAACAGCAGTGTCAACAATAGCTTTATCTTTTAATTTAATGGGGTTAAAATCTAGGTAGAACCAAAACTGGTGGTAGAAAAGCCACCTCCGTTTCGGAAAGCTGTATTTTTTCGGGATATTATAATTGTGTTTTTATATCTTGGACCCTCTTATAGCAGAGGCAACAGCAGTATTAGCAACAGCATTATCATTATTATAACACTGTGGGTCAATACCTTATCTTGAACCGAAGGTTACGGTAGGGAAGTCACCTTCGGAAAACTAGTTTTTTACGTGGACATTGTTTGTTGGACTCTCTTATAACGACCATTTTCGCTCATTTGGGTCTTTTTCTTAATCTGCTCTTATAAAACAACACATTACAACGGGACATTTGCAGACCGCGACTAAAACTAGAGGTAGATATTGTTATAGGCAGTCTGTAGATAGAATGAACATTAGTCAAATTTTGCATAAACTCGTATTTACGATACCATATATCAATCACATCGAAAGGACATTCTTTGAATATGAACTACCAATATTGTTTTCAATAGGATATGTTTGTATCGTTGTATCACGGATTTTTCTTCATAAAATGCTTGTTCTGAATAGGCCTTTCTAGTTGTCACATTCCGTACAGTTTTATGGAATAGTTTGTACTCCGATTGCATGACGTCAATAGAAATGGGACCTCGGTAATTTCCGGTTTCGTAATATCTACTTTGACGACATTCAATGATATCTTGTTTCAGATCATTTGAGTGGAGGTAAAGTTAAACTAAATGTTCAGTCTTGTAAAGTTATCATGTCTTTACTTCAGGCTACCTCTTAAATCTGGCTCCTTTCACTGTACGTAAAAAATACACTGAACACCTATGAGATACATTGACCGGAAGTTATGTCTGACACATTTTTCGTTGAAGGTGCATAATATTATTACGAACCATGTCGAAAAGGCACAATTCGGAAAAGGTCTATTGTAGGCTACTGTCGAAGTCGGAAGGTGTAAACTATTATGTTGACGGTAGATAGCACACATTTATTCTCGGTAAAATTTTATCGGTAGATGGAATTTTATGAATAACGATTGTCGATGTAAATTGTCTGACAGTATGTTCTATAATGTTTATGAATATGTACACACAATATGTTGGTGAGAAAGTAATGATTCTACTTAAACATTGACACCTGGTGATGAATAAGTCTGAATTTTCACATTTATCATATAGTTTTAAAAGTTGTTTATTTCTAGTTCACAGCTGCAATAGAAAAATGACCAAGTACAATGCAGACTTCATCAGATTGTATTTGATATAAGTTCCGAAACAGAAAGTGGTATCATACAACGTCAAACATGAATATATTCCCAAATCCGTCTTAGAGGAACAACTGTAAAGATAAATCTAGTGTCTTATCACCGTAAATTATGACTACCTTAGCTTTTGAGGAATTAATACTTTAAACTGCGCTATACATTCGAAATATTACTTTAGTATCAATGACATAATCATCTGGTACTGCAAATCTGGGTACTTTTACGTCAGATTTTATACTTTGAACGTAAACTGGAAAATTGCTGAAGGTTTACATAAATATTCTCATTACACTACCCGGACAACGTGTTGTTGTTTCCGGCTTGGTATGAAAGCTATAATGTCTATATGGAAGCCTACAAGAAAAACCTATTTTGAATTTAAATTGAAAAATGCTGAAGGGATTCATATGAAATTTCACGCTAATAATGAAGATAAGACTTTTATAAGAATAAGATTCAAATAAAACTTTATACAGTTGTTCAAAAATTACGAATTACCGAATTGTGTCAATTATGAACGTCAGTCAAAATTGAAAAACATGCCCGGCATGGTATAATAGATACATGTAGAAAGAATGTAAAAGTAGTAACATGTGCAACAAGCGACAGATTTACAAAACGTAAACAGAGGAGAAAGGGAGTTATTTCTCCTTTTAAGTGGATTTTTTGGGGAGCATTACCTTAATATATCATATATAGAGAACGAGTGTAAATTAAACACATAAATATCTACTTAGCCAAAATTTCAGGTGATTAATTATATATGTAGTTTTTCGTGTTAAGTGGATTGTTCATCTTTTGGGTTTAAGTATAGTCAGGTGCCCCCCTAATTGAATATATTTCCTATTTCCCTTTATTAAAGTAGAACATTCAGGTTTTAGCTAATTTTAAGGGAGCATTTGGTTATATATGCAAGTACTTTAGAAATTGTAAGGAATTATTTAGAGATTATTTTGGTCCAAGATCATAGGGTTGAAGGTCATGACTATCAAAAGACTGGGAATGTAAATTATGTAATACAAAAATAAAACCCAAAAAATTATTGCCTCTTGTTTAATCAGTGTCATGCTATTTGTGATATTTTTAGCGTCGTTCCTTGTATATATGTTCATAATGGGCACACGTAAGATGTTTGGAGTCATGTATGGGGAGCTTATGGATATATATGAAATGAATGCAGGGACAACATCTTTCATTGGAAGTTCAGCAAGCTTTGCAGCTCTTATTATCGGTATGATTATTTCGATTGATATCGGCATGATTATTTCGATTATTATATTCATGATTATTTTGATTGTCATCTTTATAATAAATTGTATTGATATCGGTATGGCTATTTCGATGAATTCGGTATGATTATATCGACTGATATCGGTATTATTAATTCAATTATTATTTTTATGATTTTTTCAATTGTTATCGGTATAATTATTTCGATTGTAATCAGTATGATTACGGTACGGTTATTATATTCATGATTATTGTGATTGTACATGTCATCTTTATGATAAATTTGATTAATATCAGTATTACTATTTCCAATGTAATCGGTATGATTATTTCGATTGTAATCAGTATGATTATTTCGATTGATATCGGTATGATTATTTTGATTATTATTTTTATGATTTTTTAGATCTTTATCGGTATGATCATTTCGTATGATCAAAGTTATACTTATTATTATTTCCACGATTTGATTATTTCGATTGATATTCTTATCGATATGATTATTTCGATTGTAATCGGTATGATTTTATTTCGATTGATAAATCGGATATCAACTATTTCAATTTCAATTATTTCGATATTCATGATATTTTGATTATTATCTTTATGATAATTATTTCGATTGATCAATGAATCTTATAAACTATTTCAATTGTAATCGGATGTTATATTTATTATACGATTGATATCGATAACCACTTGATTCTTAGCTTTAGAAAAAATTATTATCTTTATGGTTATTTCAATCGTTATCGATTAGATTATTTCGATTGTTATCAATGAATATTATAAATATACTACCAAAGTTATAATGCTCAAGACGATATCGTTTCTGTCAATTAGACTTCATCAGTTGAGCTCCAATTTAAAAGTTATTTTCTAAAGAGAAAGTGGTATTATACAAGGCCAAATAATATCTCTAAAAGTATAGCCGAAATCCGTCTAAGAGTAACCACTGTAAAAAAAAAAAATGACTATCTTAGCTTTAGAAAAAAATTGAATTTAAATGATGTTAACAGTGCCAAATATTACTTTAGTATAAGATAGACAGCTGGTACCGAGATACCAGGTACTAGGTTTATGTATACCCTCGGGGACTCAAACGGTCCACCAGCAGTCTCAACGACCTAGTGGTTATAAATATTATAAATATACTACCAAAGTTATAATGCTCAAGACGATATCGTTTTCTGTCAATTAGACTTCATCAGTTGAACTCCAATTTTAAAAGTTATTTTCTAAAGAGAAAGTGGTATTATACAAGGCCAAATAATATCTCTAAAAGTATAGCCGAAATCCGTCTAAGAGTAACCACTGTAAAAAAAAAATGACTATCTTAGCTTTAGAAAAAAATTGAATTTAAATTATGTTAACAGTGCCAAATATTACTTTAGTATAAGATAGACAGCTGGTACCGAGATACCAGGTACTAGGTTTATGTATACCCTCGGGGACTCAAACGGTCCACCAGCAGTCTCAACGACCTAGTGGTTATAAATATTATAAATATACTACCAAAGTTATAATGCTCAAGACGATATCGTTTCTGTCAATTAGACTTCATCAGTAGAGCTCCAATTTAAAAGTTATTTTCTAAAGAGAAAGTGGTATTATACAAGGCCATATAATATCTCTAAAAGTATAGCCGAAATCCGTCTAAGAGTAACCACTGTAAAAAAAAATGACTATCTTAGCTTTAGAAAAAATTTGAATTTAAATGATGTTAACAGTGCCAAATATTACTTTAGTATAAGATAGACAGCTGGTACCGAGATACCAGGTACTAGGTTTATGTATACCCTCGGGGACTCAAACGGTCCACCAGCAGTCTCAACGACCTAGTGGTTATAAATATTATAAATATACTACCAAAGTTATAATGCTCAAGACAATATCGTTTCTGTCAATTAGACTTCATCAGTAGAGCTCCAATTTAAAAGTTATTTTCTAAAGAGAAAGTGGTATTATACAAGGCCAAATAATATCTCTAAAAGTATAGCCGAAATCCGTGTAAGAGTAACCACTGTAAAAAAAATGACTATCTTAGCTTTAGAAAAAATTTGAATTTAAATGATGTTAACAGTGCCAAATATTACTTTAGTATAAGATAGACAGCTGGTACCGAGATACCAGGTACTAGGTTTATGTATACCCTCGGGGACTCAAACGGTCCACCAGCAGTGGCAACGACCTAGTGGTTATAAATATTATAAATATACTACCAAAGTTATAATGCTCAAGACAATATCGTTTCTGTCAATTAGACTTCATCAGTAGAGCTCCAATTTAAAAGTTATTTTCTAAAGAGAAAGTGGTATTATACAAGGCCAAATAATATCTCTAAAAGTATAGCCGAAATCCGTCTAAGAGTAACCACTGTAAAGAAAAAATGACTATCTTAGCTTTAGAAAAAATTTGAATTTAAATGATGTTAACAGTGCCAAATATTACTTTAGTATAAGATAGACAGCTGGTACCGAGATACCAGGTACTAGGTTTCCAGTTCGTGTTATAGGAATTATTATTTTACTGAATCCAGCTTTTGTTATCAGTATGCCAATATCTCCGATTCCTGGTCTTATAGGAATTATCATTACCACCAATCGAGTGTTTGCTGATAGTTCATCGATTCCCGCTCTAGTTGATCATGTGATTATATCACTGTAGTGAACATTTTACAATTATTTCTTGAAATCACGCATTGAAATTAAAATTAATAAAAGTTGATAAGTAATACATTTCTTAATTAGGGTCGCTACACTAATCAAGGTACTGATAGTTCAATAGCAGATATTTCAAAGGCCAATGATGTTTTATCTTGGGCATTTGTTTTGGCCTTTATTTCAAAACTATCAATATAGTATTATGTTTATGATATTAATAAATTCAAAGAAAATATTTATTATTGTTGCTTTATTGAAATGATGTCTTCCTCTACATAAATAAACAAATATAAGCATGTACTTAAAATGAATTGTAAAGTGGAAGTACGCGCAACTTTTGACCATTTTGGTGACGTAATAATTCACCACCAATTGCACATGCATTTCTAAATTTTCCGACTTCGATTCATTACTTTTCTTCTTTAAGTACATCTATAATGATGTCTATGGTTAACTACATGGAATGGTTTATGGATGAAGTAAAGATTATATTATTGCATTACATATGAGTGCATGTTTATGATATAAAAAATCTCAGATACCATAAATCAATAGAATGTCCATGACATCGATACAAATCCGGTAAAAATGGACAAATACGGACCTCTGGAATCCAAAAGGTGGGATCAGGTGCCATGGAGGATTAAGCATCCCCTGTCGACCGGTCACACCCGCTGTGAGTCCACAGTCAAGTCCAACGAAACAAGTGAGGAGTGTATCCTCGTCACATTTGGTACAGACGTCTCAACAACCGCCAACGAAAAGGCAACTCAACATTTCATTTAGTGAAACAGAGTAAAATGTAAAATCCAGAAACGGGATATTCCTGCTTAAATATAGATTTAGTCAAACACTTCGAATTTATCTTTTTGTAATTAAACATCGTTTTTATTTCTAATTAATAGCATGCTAATATATTTATTATTTAAAGGCTCATTTAATACAATTTACATTATTTCCGGTCAGTGTGACCGGCCAACAGGAGATGCTTACTCCTCCCTGACATCTAATCCCACCTCTGGATTTATATAGGTGTTTGTCCAATATTCCCCACATTTGTATATTGTATCCTGGTCATCCTGAATATTTACACTTTGGTATCTGTGATTTGTATTATTTAATAGTTGAAAATACCTTGTAAAGTTAAAAACAATATACTTTAATTATATAGTTCTTATCAATGGATTTATATAAGATACTTACTATTCTTTATATTTGATAAATGCTTCTTATGGTTCCTCGTATAATGAATATTACATTTTCATCTTATTTATACTACTTGGTTTATCCCAGGTCCCTTGTCAACGTTTTTGTGCACAAGGTATTCATTCCGAGCAGTAATGTTTTCGGGAGGTCTCTTGCTGGGAACCGGCTACGTGTTGTCATATTTTGTAACCCGAGCGGAGTATTTCTTCCTTACATACGGAGTCATCGCAGGTAAATAATAAGACCTTGACAAGATAATAACAAATACCAAAATATAATATAGGCTCGACATTATATCATGGGAAAGTATTTCTTTAAGTTTGAATTTTTAATAGATTTTATCTGTGGATTATCATTATATAATATTAACAGAAAATACAATAATCAAATGATGTGAAATCTAAATTTCTAAAACAAAATATGCTGTCCTACATCAAATAAATACAATAAAATACAACAAAAGTAATTTTGTTCTCATTCGTATATATATATATTCACGTTATCGTTTCCGATATTGATGATTTTTGTGCAAATGTCTGTTTTCAGGTACAGGGTGTGGTCTGATACTCGCGCCTTGCACAACTATAGTAAGCTTTTACTGGGAAAAAAGACGAGCTCTTGCAAATGGAACTGTATTGTCATCTGGTGGTCCAGGGATGTTTGCGTTTTCCTATCTATATAGAGAATTATTTCAAAGTTATGGTTTGGAAGGCGGAATTCTAATTATGGGCGGAATTCTCTGGAATTGCTGTGCTGCATCTTTATTAATAAAACAACCAAAACAACTGCTCAAGTCAAATGTTGTTAAGTCCAACGCCTACGATAATGACGACGGTACTCAAACTAACAATGGTAAAAACAAGGCTCTATTGATAAATCCTGCAGAGAATTCGAACTCAAGATGTCGTGTTGAAAGATATAGAACACGTATATCTAGAGTTAAACAAACTTTCCAACCTCATCTGAGTCTTTTTAAAAATGGTTTCTTTTATGTCTACGGCGTTTCATTCGGGTTGACATTCTTGGGTTACGTATCTAATCTATTCATGTTGCCACCTCATATAGAGAGTCTTGGCTACAGTAAATACAATTCTGCATTGAGTATTACGATAATAGGGATCACCGAAGTCATATCGAGAGTACTAATGGGCTGGTTTGCAGACTTGAAGATTGTCTCTCCCAAAATTATCTTTTTCGTCAATATGTTTATAAGTGGAGTGGCTGCAATATTGATAACATTTTCCAAGAATTTTGTAATCATATGTTTCTATTCATTTATCATTGCATTATTTCCTGGATCATTTCACACACTGGTTCCAGTCATTTTGGTTGAAGCATTCGGACTTCAAAGCCTTCCTCCAGCCAATGGTTTGGTGTCAATGTTTATCGCTATTATATTTCTTTCGGGACAATCTACTTTAGGTATGTATTGATTTGTATTTATTAGCATTCAAGGTAATAGGGCCCAAAGTCACCAAATTTACTCAACACTCAAGCTGAACATTTATTTCATTATTTTGATTATATAATCGTTTGTAAAACCTTTAGGTTTGAGTGAATAGGAAACTTATTAATATTTTTCAAAAATAAATAAATACTCGGAGTACGGTACTAAAATATTTGAGTACGTACTCAAACACGTTTTTAATATTTCTGAAGTTTTCTAGTGATTGTGACATACGTGACAGCCTTAGCATTAATGTTAATTTCGTAGAGAATATTTCCGTTCAATAGAAATTTCCTATTTCTTCCTGTCGAAACGAAGTTATTTCAGAACTAAAATGTGAATGTGGCCTTATACCCCACAGAGGATAAGGAGTATACGTAAGTTAGTAATCAAATTACAATATTAGAGGAATTTTATACTGTGTTACTTTACAATATACAACGTTTCCCATGATTATCAGATTTTCACTTCTTTTATACGGGGAATTAAATCCTTGTCAACCCTAAGGGTATTGACAAGTTACACGTGTTAGAAAGTCACAATACATTTACGACAATTTATGTGGTTTCTAGAATGCAGTTCATAGCTATGTCAGATATTATTTGCGTAGATCTACATAGATCGATATGGAAATATATATAATTTATTATCTGGACAACAAAATACAGCGAAACCTAGCATAAATACCACTTTGCTTGCTTTGGCTTGATATAACGAGAGGCGTGAATACTTAAAGCCGTTGATGCTCGTCCCTGTGAGGCAGGGAGGTGTGTGTGTGTGTGTGTGTATGTGTGTGTGTGTATGTGTCATTCCTTGAGTGGTCCGTATTTCCAACGGCTTTTCAAAGTGCCACTTGTACATTCTAACGCAGGTAATCAAACTGCACATCCTAGATCATTTACCCTCCATCTAGGCATAGAGCTATGCGGACAGGAGATGAAATGTCACCTGTGACAATCTTGCACAACCGGCGATCGAACCAGTGACCTTCATTTTGAAGATATGGCGCTCTACTGACTGAGCTACTCTGCCCGCTTGCTTAAGAGGCCACATCAAATTTCAGGTAATTAATTTCCAGTTTCTTGATAAATATTTACAGAAGCTCACTTAAGAGACCTCACCAGTCAGACCACTTATAGCCAGTCAGTTAGATGGTCTTAATTGCGAAGTTACACTGTATCTACTTTTCTTCAAAAGATAATTTCAGTATCATTTGCACTTTTTAAATAATGATTTTAATCCATTTCAATACACAGGGTGGTTGGAAGATAGAACCGGAACCTGGAGATTATCCTTTTGTATGTCTGGGGTATTTCTGATTTTAGCGGCACTTTTGATGTTGTTTGGAAGGGTGTTCGATCGGTCAAAAGAAAACAGCAAAGAAAAACAGAAAACGGACTCGAAAGAAGACGAAGATATATCTATGATATCAAATGAAGATCAATATACATTTTCAAAGTAGAAATAAATATATTAATATACAGGCATTCTGAACATCCAGTTAACCGTTACTGTTGATATCAATTGTCAAAAACTATATTGCTTGACCACCAAAATGGGGTACCTTATTAAACTGTATATCCAGTATTGGTTACGTTTTTCTTCTCTCTCTCTCTCTCTCTCTCTCTCTCTCTCTCTCTCTCTCTCTCTCTCTCTCTCTCTCTCTCTCTCAATCATAATTTTCTATAATGTATTATCTTTTTATTTTCTAATCTTGGATTTGAACTTCAACATTGGAAAGTGAATGGCTCTTATCTGCATCGGGTGTGGCATGCTAAGAGGCACACTGTCTCCTTCGCGACACCTGGTTCATCCAGTTTGGGATTCTCTATTGTTATTCATGTTGAAGCCATTTTTATATCCTATATGTCGTATTCTAATGGATTTTGAGTTTCGATTATCCGTTACTTTTTACTTCATTTTTACTTATGACAAATTTATGATTGGCTCATACCCAGTTGATATCTAGAGGGAATCCCACATCAATTTGAAATACGGAACTTGTTAATCAAAATATTAACAGATAATCCATAACCGCTATTGAACGTTCTACAATCTGATAATCAAAACATATACATGTAATTGAAAATAAAAAAAGCGAAATAAAGATTTCCATTAGGTAATCCACCATCTCAAATATTATCCAAAACATAAAAAGTCTAACTATCTGAAAAAAGTTCAGTAATAAGTCTCAGCGGAATAGATTTGTTTGTTTGTTTAACATCCCACTCAAGAATATTTCACTCATATGGATACGTCACCAAATGCCGGTGAAGGGCTTCAAATTTTGGCCTATGCTCGGCACTTACGGCCATTGAGCAGTGAGGGTTCTTTAACGTGCCAACACCTACTGTGACACGGGACCTCCAGTTTTTACTGTCTCATCCGAAAGACAGGAAACCAACCTGTCGCCAGCGGGACTCGAACTCTCGACCTCACGATCCAGAGTCGAGCACTCTACCGACTAAGCCAGGCCGCACGGCGGAATAGAATAAAAACTGTAGTGAATATGAGGAAGACCCAAATTTTGTTAACGTAAGACGAAAGCGATGTAAAAGTGACGTGTACATCAGGTTCATTGTATGAATGATGTCCACGACTTCTCTTACGTTATTATTAAAGATCCTATCGCATTGATATTGATAACTGTTCATTTGATAAATTTCCTTCATTTTGAATATAGTCTCTGAACATAAGTAGTTAAAACTATTAACTAGTGGAATCTATATTGTTTTATTCGTATATAAGAATAATAATTTATGTTCATACCAGGACTTATTGTCTGTAGACTGCACACACAATACTTTGGCAAAGTCCTGAGGGATAACTCGATGAGCAACAAACTAACAAAAGATGATATGATGAGGTGCAGGTCAAAGAGGCAGAAAAACAAAAGATTATATGTGAACCATAATGGTAACCACTGTGTATAAGACTGTCCGAATAATTCTACTGAAGCGAAAGAAGTGTTACAATTATGATAATTGTATGACTTCATAAGAAAAAATTTATGCTTGTACATGTAGAAAAAACAATAGATTTTAATTATATTATTATGAATTCCCACTATCAATATAAATAATTAAATGATTAGATGGAGAGAAATATAAAAAAAAATATTTCCTGAGATAGTATTTTTAAAGATAAGTGAAACATTATTATAAATTCCTACGTGCCAGGTTGGTTTGCTGACAAGTTGAATCTCTGATGTTGATATACACATGTTTTAATTATGCGATCACTTGCACTAGTCATTTAGGTCATTGTCCCAGATAAATTATATGTTATAAATCCTGACAATTGCATGGCAAAAAAGTAATGGATAATGTTTTTGTAATGTGATCGACATACGATCACACGTATTTCACACAGTACTTTCAGTATTTTTTACTGTGTTCATGGCATCTGTAATAATTGTCTACAGTAATCGTCCTGAAATGTATTTTAATTTATTCATATGTATGAAGATGCATTTGTTAGCTTTTTCGTCCATATTCACATGTTCTCGGATACACATCAGAAATATAAAATTAAACAGGAAACAATGGAAGACGACAACGTAGACGGGGGATATGCTTGGGCTATCTTAGCAGGTAGGTTATAATATCAAAACAGTGATTTCAATGTAAGATTAGCATCTCCATTATCATCAGCAGCATTATCATCATCAGAAGCAGCAATACCAGAAACAATAGTATCAATTACAGCATTATCATTTCATAATTCCATCATCGGGTTAAGGGGGTACATATGTTGATGGCAAGGAAGTCACCTCCGAAAAGCTGTAGTTTTTCCTTTGGACATTATAATTATGTTTTGATATATTGGACAAATTTCGCTTCTTTGGGATTTTTTCGCTACAATAAATTCATACTCTTTTATTAAGAAACCATTACAAACGGCACACTAGGATACTGCTACTAAAACTAGCGATTGATGTTGCTAAAGGGAGTCGATAGATATAATAAACATTATTTAAATTTAAATTCATAACTCATATTTATGGTGTCGAAAGGACATTCTTTGAATACAAACTACCGAAATTTTTAATGGGATATGTTTATGTTATTGTATCACAGATTATTCTTTTTAAAATGCTTGTTCTGAATTTTGCTATCGAAGACTGTCATGAATGTAGGGTTCCGTTTTAACCCAAATATCATGAAGTCCGAGGATTGCCGGATTACCAACTCAGATACAACACCAAGAAATTTTAACAATAAACAAAATTTAATAAGAAATAAATTATATACAGGAATTGAGAAAACAAAATGATAGATTACTGATATTTCGGCTGAGTCTATTGCAATATCACTTCAAACTTGAGTGAAACACTTTTACAAAAATATAATTGTCCCTGGTTTCATTTTAGTCTTTAAAATATATATTGTAACTTTCAGTTCAGTTTCACTGCAAAAGGATATATTAACACAGTAACTTCTCAAATGGTTCTGTAGCACAATCTTCACAATAAAATACTGCTACTGCTTCTGCTGTATATTAGAGTTAAGTAGGAAATAAACGGCACAACACAGCTGAAATCTTGACTCCTAGTCCGGCTGGGCCTCCATAGAGTTACGTGAGCTGCTTGCCTGTTATCTGGGCTATTTTACTACCACACATGAAATTACATTATATACACAATATATTAGGCACTCAGACCTTCATATATTAATAATGGTAATAAGTACAATACGGTATAGTTTATAAATCTACAACGAAATACAATTCGAACACGTGTAGTGCAGATAAATACGAAAACTTCAATACTTCACAATATATAAAAGATACACTAATAAATATACATAATACAGAGTAAATAAATATTATTTACCTTGATATTTGCATGTTCAAATACTGTTTCAAGTTTACGGGTATAATACGCCCACCATTCCTGGTTCAGAACTACTAGCAGACACGTCTGATATATTCAACTGCACGGACAGGAGTGAGGATTATAACACATGTATTATTAACTTCGCACGGGTAAGTTGCTAAACAGGTTTTGGAAGAAAGTAAAAACAAGGCGTGAAATTCAAATAACAAAAAGAGCAAATCAAGTTCGTTACAAAGACTAAAGATGTAAAACTCCGTTATATAGACGATAGACAGCACTATGTACAGTTGTTCTTGGCAAATTCTTGTTGGTAGGTGAAAATGTCGGAATAACGATTGTGGATTTAAAGTTTTCGGCATGTTCTATCATTTGTATCATTTTCAAGGGATTTTAGCACAATATATGTATACATAGCTTGGCGGGGTGGAGTAGGGTTGATTCTACTCACTTTTCAGATATGACGCACTTCTAGGCAAAACGTTTTGTTCCTCGGTAGATACTCGTAATGGATGACAAGTAAGACCGATTATTTTAAAGGGTGCTATGCTTTGTTACCTAAACTTAAAACTCGTCCAGGTCAGGAAAGGGTTCACGAAACTCCACCCGCCAGATTATACGGATTTTAATAAGATAAGCCTGTTCATCACATTCCCCATGTAGTCACGTTGTTTATTTCTAGTCCAATCCTACATTGTACTTAATATAGATGTAGAGTTCCGAAACAGAAAGTGGTATCATATAAGACCACAAATAACCTATATTTACTCCAAAATCCGTCTTAGAGTAATCATTGTAAAGATAAAACAATCTTAGCTTTTGAGTAGTTAAGACTTAAACGGCGTTTAATATATATTCGAAATATTACATTTAATTAAAGAATCAGCTCGTTCCGAAATAATGGGTTCTTTTATATTAGCTTTAAACTGGAAAACTGCTGAACGTTCACACGAATATTCATTACATTGCACGGACAATGTGTTGTTGTTTTCGGTTGGTTCAAAATCTATCTTAGTCGATATGGAGGCCAACCTGAAAACCCAATTTGAATTTAAACTGGAAAATGTTGAAGGGATTTACATGAAATTTTACAGTAATAATGAAAATAAGCATATTATATGAATAAGATCCCAGTGAAACTTTATACAGCTGTTCAAAATACTGTCAATTACTTTATTATGTCAACTATGGACGTCAGTCAAAATTGAAAAAAAAAAAGTATGCCCGACATAGCTTAAAATTGAACAAAAAGGGGTCAGCAAACACTTTTGTCTCTACTGTTATTAGAGCTAAGAAATAATGATTCAACAAAGCGGAAATTGTTAAGCAGCTCACTTTTTATTGTGGAGTTTCCCTGTTTTGGGTTATTGTTGTGCCAAGTATAATAGATATATGTAGAAAGAATGTAAAAGTAGTAAAATGTGCAATACGCAACAGATTTACAAAACGTTAACAGAGCAAAAATTATCACGTGGTCACTAAGGGGAGTTATTTCTCATTTAAAGCGGATTTTTTCATGTTTTGTATATTTTGGGTATTACCTGAATGTATAGTTGATAGTAAGTGTAAATTAAACACATAAATATCTACTTAGTCAAATTTCAGGTGATTAATTATGGATGTAGTTTTCCGTCTTAACTGGATTGTTTATCTTTTGGGTTATTTTAAGTATAGTCAGGTCCCCCCTAACCCCCCCCCCCACCCCCCCCCCCCCTCCCCACCCCCCCCCCCCCCCCCCCCCCCCCCCCCCCCCCCCCCCACCCCCCCCCCCCCCCCCCCTTTCGGTTGAATATATTTCCTATTTCCCTTTATTAAAGTAGAACATTCATGTTTAGCCAATTTTATGAGAGCATTTGGTTATATATGCAAGTACATTAGAAATTGTAAGTAATTTTTAAGATATTATTTTGGTCCAAAATCATAGGGTTAAAGGTCATGACTATTAAAAGACTGGGAATATAAATTATGTAAATACAAAAATAAAACCCACAAAATTATTGCCTTTTGTCTAATCAGTGTCATGCTATTTGTGATATATTTTTAGCGTCGTTCCTTGTATATATGTTCATAATGGGCACCCGTAAGATGTTTGGGGTCATGTTTGGGGAGCTTATGGATATATACGAAATGAATGCAGGGACAACATCTTTCATTGGAAGTTCGTCAAGCTTTGCAGCTCTTATTATTGGTATGATTATTTTGATTGTTATCGGTATAATTATTTGGATTGATATCGGTATGTTTATTTTGATTAGTTGTTATTAGATTTTGCCTTTTTCAAAAGTATAGCTATGGTATTATGTTTATGATACTAATATTATCTAAACTTATCTATCATTGTTGTTTGATAACTATGCCTTCCTGTATGTAAACACACAAACATATGCATATACTTCAGAGTAGGTAAAGGGAAGTACCCTTAAGTGAGTAATTAAATGAAATATTAATGGATAAAGCCGCTTTTTTATTTCTTATTAATGGCATGCTAATATTTATTATTCAAAGAACATTAAAGCTCAACTAGTAAAAAATCCATTCATTCCCGCTGGGTGTGACCGGTCAACAGGAGATGCTTACTCCTCCATGACATCTGATCCCACCTCTGGATTTCCATAGGTGTTTGTCCAATATTCCCCACATTTGTATATTGTATCCTGGACATCCTGAATATTTATACTTTGGTGTCTGTGGTTTTCATGATTTAATAGTTTGAAAATACCTTGTAAAGTTAAAAAATGTATATATGTTTAATTCTATAGACCCTATAAATGAATTTATATAAGACACCTACTAATCTCTTCATTTGATAAATGCTTCTTATGGTACCTCGTATAATGAATGTTACATTTTCATCTTATCAGTACTACTTGGTTTATCTTAGGTCCCTTGTCAACCTTTCTGTGCACAAGATATTCATTCCGAGTAGTAATGTTTCTGGGAGGTTTCTTTCTTGGAACCGGCTACGTGTTGTCATATTTTGTAACCCGAGCGGAGTATTTCTTCCTTACATACGGTGTCATCGCAGGTAAATAATAAGACCATGGCAAGATAATAACAAATACCAAAATATAATATAAGCGAAGACAATTGTATTGAACATCGACATTATATTATGCGATAGCATGTCTTTAATTTGCCATTTTAATAGATGTTATCTGTAGATTATCATTATATATGAAACTTAACAGAAAATACAACAAATAAGATGATGTGAAATTTGAATATGTTGCTTATCAAATAAATGAAATCAAGTTCAACAATAGTACTATTTGTGTCATTTGTATATAGATATAATATCCTTTCATGTTATCATTTCCGATATAGATTATCTTTCGTGTGTCACATGTCTGTTTTCAGGTACAGGGTATGGTTTGATACTCGCGCCTTGCAAAACTATAGTTAGCTTTTACTGGGAAAAAAGACGAGCTCTTGCAAATGGAATTGTATTGTCATCTGGTGGTCCAGGGATGTTTGCGTTTTCCTATCTATATAGAGAATTATTTCAAAGTTATGGTTTGGAAGGCGGAATTCTAATTATGGGCGGAATACTCTGGAATTGCTGTGCTGCATCTTTATTAATAAAACAACCAAAACAACTGCTCAAGTCAAATGTTGTTAAGTCCAACGCCTACGATAATGACGACGGTACTCAAACTAACAATGGTAAAAACAAGGCACTATCGATAAATCCTACAGAGAATTCGAACTCAACATGTCGAGTTGAAAGATATAGAACATGTATATCTAGAGTTAAACAAACTTTCCAACCTCATCTGAGTCTTTTAAGAAATGGCTTATTTTATGTTTATGGTGTTTCATTCGCGTTGACATTCTTGGGTTACATATCTAATCTATTCATGTTGCCACCTCATATAGAGAGTCTTGGCTACAGTAAATACAATTCTGCATTGAGTATTACGATAATAGGGATCACCGAAGTCATATCGAGAGTACTAATGGGCTGGTTTGCAGACTTAAAGATTGTCTCTCCCAAAATTATCTTTTTCGTCAATATGTTTATAAGTGGAGTGGCTGCAATATTGATAAAATTTTCCAAGAATTTTGTTATCATGTGTTTCTATTCATTCATCATTGCATTATTTCCTGGATCATTTCACACACTGGTTCCGGTCATCTTGGTTGAAGCATTTGGACTTCAAAGCCTCCCAGCAGCCAGTGGTTTGGTGTCATTGTTTACCGCTATTATATTTCTTTCAGGACAATCTACTTTAGGTATGTATTGATTTGTTTTATTAGCACTCAAGGTACATTCCACAATGACCTAGTATTTGCTTTAGATCTAAAGTTGTAGGTATAGGTCAATACCTAGTGATTGTGACATAGTCAATTTCGTAAAGGAATACTTCAGTACAAATTCACTGTATCTTCCTGTCGAATCGGAAGGAATAAGAAGTGAATTCAGTGCTACAATGTGAATGTAGCCTTGTACCCCACCGATAACCTGGGGTATAAGCACCTTATCAGTGTTACAACATAAGACGAATGTAATTCTTTGTTAATTTACAAGATAAAACGATGTTAAGAACGTTTCTTTCTTCTTATTGTAGTTGTATTTTCATGAGCATGCTTCATGATGATGTCAACATTTTGTAAAAGACCACTGTTGTGTTGAAACATTCTTGTCACCATATAACTCTTCTGAATGTATTTGTCGTACAAAGTACAAATACTCCATTTTCAGTTTTATTGCCAATGATAAATGGAAGACAGCTATCCAAAGTTTTCTAGGCAGTACCTTGAAACTTGATTCATCGAATACATATACAAAATGTATATATCAATATCAATAACGGTGATATTGATAACTAGAAGAATGCAAGAAACGTGTCTAATGTCTTTAATTAGAGCACTTGTAGTCATTTTCCCTGTCTAAACTGTATAGAACTTAGTAGGAATACACATCTGGATAACAAAATACCATTTTTCTTTGAAAACAGCATTTCAATACTATTTGCACTTTTAAATAACGATCTGAATCCTTTTTAATACACAGGGTGGTTGGAAGATAGAACCGGAACCTGGAGAGTATCCATTTGTATGTCTGGGGTATTTTTGATTTTAGCGACACTTTTGATGTTGTTAGGAAGAGTGTTCGATCGTCCAAAACAAAACAGTAAAGCAAAACAGAAAACGGACTCAAAAGAGGACATATCTATGTTAGCGACTGAACAGCTAAACACTAGATAAATGATAATCAATATACATTTTCAAAATAATAAATATATTAATATACACGAATTCTGAGTTATGGAACCAGTTAAACGTTTCTTTTGATAACAATTGTGCTTGACCAACAAAAATGAAAGCATCTTATTTAACTGTGTTGGTTCCGTTTCCTTTTTATAGTTTGTTCTATAAAATCATAGTTTTATTCTTTTTTTCTAATCTTGGATTTGGACTTTGACATTGGAAAGTGAATGGTTTTGATCTGTGTCTATATTTCAAGTGATGTGGATTGAAATCAGTTACCATTTTTTACATATAAAAATGACGATGGGCCAAACACGAAGACGTAGAACCAGACACGTTGTCTGAATGGCTGAAAGTCATACGATGGTTGATAAAATCTCGTATTCGAAAACTTAAAAAATATGACTATGAAAACACGTTATCCTTCTGTATTTAATGATCCAGAAGTAGTAACTGAACTGAATAGGTTACATGACCAATATGTACTGGTACCAGCAGACAAATCCTCAAATAATATAGTTTTATTTTGTAAGGCACATTACTATAATTGTTTATTAGAAGAACTTGGGTTTAATACGAATTCTGGAAATCCTACATACACACGTAGCTCACTTTCAAAGGACGAGATCCTTCAAAATCACGTGTCCGTATTACGCTCATTTGATATACCTACAACGGATACCGATTTCGAGCTACCACATTTATACTGGATACCTAAACTTCATAAAACCCCATATAAGCAAAGATACATAGCAGGATTCAGCAAATGTTCTACCAAACCTTTATCTTTACTCCTTACCAAGATATTGACAGCCATTAAGGAGAAACTTCAACAATACTGTACAGTTGCTTATTCCAGAAGCGGTATAAATCAGATGTGGATACTTAAAAATTCTAAACAGCTTTTAGAAAATTTGAAGCCACACAATTTTTCTCGAATTCACAGTATCAAAACTTATTACTTCTCTACTCTTTACACTACTATTCCACATAAAAAATTAAAAGAAATACTTTTCAGCATCATACACAACTGCTTTTTCACTAAAGGTGGTACCCGAAAATCTAAATATCTAGTAATTGGCTATCAGGATACTTATTTCGTCAAATGCCTCTCTGATTCTACACATAAATATACTGAAGTTGATATAAAAACATGCTGGAATTTCTAATATACAATATATTTGTAATGTTCGGAGACGTGGTCTTTCAACAAACTATCGGCATTCCTTTGGGAACCAATTGTGTTCCTTTACTGGCCGACCTGTTCCTTTATTCATACGAAGCAGACTTCATTCAGAAACTGCTGAATCAAAAGAAGAAAAAGTTAGCGGTGTCCTTTAATTTGAAATTTAGATATATCGACGACGTTTTGTCAATTAATAATGACAATTTTCATACATATGTCAATGCGATATATCCCAGCGAACTAGAAATTAAAGATACAACAGAATCAAGCACACACGCTTCATACTTAGACATTAAAATAAACACAGATGGGAAATTAGCAACTAAGCTATACGATAAACGCGACGATTTCGGCTTTCCCATCGTAAATTTTCCACATTTAAGTAGTAATATCCCTCAGTCACCCGCATATGGAGTTTATATTTCACAAATAATCCGATATGCCAGGGCGTGCACAACATATGAAGATTTCATATACAGAGGTAAACTACTCACTGACAAATTATTAACACAGGGATATCGAAAACCGCGTTTAATGTCAACGTTACGCAAATTTTACGGTCGGTATAATAGTCTTGTTTGCGAGTACTCTGTTTCACTAAGTGAAATGTTGAGTTGCCTTTTCGTTGGCGGTTGTTGAGACGTCTATACAGAATGTGACGAGGATACACTCCTCACTTGTTTCGTTGGACTTGACTGTGGACTCACGGCGGGTGTGACCCGTCGACAGGGGATGCTTACTCCTCCATGGCACCTGATCCCACCACTTGGTTTCCAGAGGTCCGTGTTTGTCCATTTTTACCGGATTTGTATGTGTGCCCTGGACATTCTATTGATTTATACTTTGGTATCTGAAATTTTTATATTATTTAAGTTTGAATCTCGAAACCAATTTATGACTGACTCATAACCTGTTGATATCTTGTTGGAATACCTCGTGAACTGGGAGTAAGGATATTGAGATACAAAATACAGTGGAACCCACTTATATTGGACCCTGTTACATTGAAATCCCGCTTAAATTGAAATGATTTTGATTTTGCCAAATTAATTTATTATCATTATAACCCCGCTATTTTGAAATCCCTCTTTATTTAAAAGGAAAATTCATCTCCCCTTCGGTTTCAATATACCCACGTTCGCCTGTATTAGGGTAATATTATTATGTAGACGAATAGACGATTGTATTAAAGATTGAAAAGCAAACATTTAAATTTGATTAATAATTTTTTAATTTATTTATATGATTATGAAAAACTTTAGTTTCTCTTTAAATAGAGATATTACTTAACCTATTATATAAACGTAAAGAATTGAAAGAATCACAAGTTTAATAACGTGTATGACCGCCATTTGCACTGATGCATTCTTCACTTGTGCGAAGAAAGCATCGGTGCAAATGGCGGTCATACACGCTATTAAACCTGTGAAACGTTTTTGCACCCACCTTAGTTTCAATGGCTATGTTCGTATCAACCATAAATGGACATAATCCGTAATTTGATGTTTGAATCGAAAGACAATGCATTATATTTCATAATTATATATAACAAATCTCAGATACCAAAGTATAAGTTTTTAGGATGTCCAGGACACAGATACAAATCCGGCAAAAATGAAAAAACACGGACCTCTGGAAGTCAAGAGGTGGGATCAGGTGCCATGGAGGATTGAGAATCCCCTGTCGACCGGTCACACCCGCCGTGAGGCCACAGTCAAGTCCAAATGAAATACGTGAGGAACGAATCCACGTCACAATTGGTATATACATAATGCAACATAATATTTTGTATATGAATCTATAAATGAAATTACAATACTACACAGTTTCTTTTTTCCACTAGTATATTTTTCACTGTTCATACCTAATGTGTATGCTGTGGGTATATGGTGTATTAGTGAGTATTTTTACTATTACATATCATAAAAAGGATATTGGAAATACGGTTTAAGATATTTAGGAATCTAAGATTTAACCTAATCTTATATTCCAGGTGACAAGTAAGCGTATGTTATATTATCATTATCAGTATTATTTGGAATATAAACTTTATAAATCCAGATGCTTCCATATGTTAACACGCTGCATGTAGTTTGGGCTTATCACATAGCAGTATAAACAATAAAGCAGTAAATCTGATGTAAGTCAGATGTCCATGGTCAATTACTACGTTGTATTACAAGTAGGAAACTACATAAGTATTCATAATTAGAGTGTTATGTACATTGCTAATTAATACTAGTCCGGTAGTGCATTAATACTAACTTTCCAATTACCTTATAAAGTATTTGCAAAAGTGATTGTATGAAAGAAAGAAATAATTGTGTAGTCAGGCTTGCTATAAAAGCATCAAGTGTAATAGATGTATGAAAAAACTCGCATACAGTTAGGAAGGAGATGAGTGTCACGCCGTGGGGTCGCCGCGAGGGAGTTTAGCTCCGGAGCGGCACATTTAGATTTCAACATGTTAGGCTGTTTGGAATTAAAGAATAAAAGTGTTTAACTGGAAATACTGGAGTTGTTCCTGCTTAAATAAACAGTCACAACGACGAAGTACTAGTTATACCACACTAGGAGATTATCGGTTACCGATATTAAACAAGACGCGATGTCTACAGCCTGATGATCAAAATGTATAATTGAAAATAAAAAATCAAATTAAAGATTTACATTTAGGAATACACCATCTCAAATATTGGCCAAAAATAGAATAAAGAATGATGTCCTTGACTTTGCTTACGTCTTCCGTTATTATTAAAGATCCTATCGTATTGATATTTCTAACTGTTAACTTGATAAAATTCCTTCATTCTGAATATTGTCTCTGAAAAAAAGTCTAACACTGATTTATTTGTATAAAAGAATAATAATGTATGTTTGTACCAGAACTTATTGTCTGTAGACTGCACAAACAATATTTTGGCAAAGTTCTGAGGAATAATCCAATGAGCACCAACCAATCTCTGTGAGTCAGTCCTCCTGGTAGACTCAACAAAAGGATGCCCTTTTATATTGGGTGCACATCAGCCAGCCTGTTATTAGGTACTTTATTTTTTAAATAAGAGTATGTTCCGAGACACACGTATCCTCGAGGACAAAATGTTCACCAACAATTCTAGACCTTCGGGTTTAAATAGAAGTTTTAATTGATTCTTCAAAGACATTCAGATATCGACGCATTATATACCCATATACCCATTTTACTTCATATTGCACACAATTCTTTCCATGAACATTCCTTAAATGAGTAGAAACGTAGAACAAACATGGTATTTAGCGTTGCGTCGGATTTTGTCGTACGAAATTGCTATCACCTGTACAGAATAACTTGTCTATTACATGTAGTGATGAGACAATAGTTGGAGTTAATCTTTATAACATATATTCATTTGAGGCAAAACGATAAAAGGTTACAATCAGAATTGTTGGTGTATTTGCCAATCTTGACCGAAGCGTTTGTCTTCTGTAATGTTCTGGGTTGTGTTTTCCAGTATGTGCATTGTAGAAGGAACATGGTATCCGCAGACAGGAATATAAACATAGATAATTATATTAATACTATAATTGATAACTATTGGCTAGTGATTCCAAAATTTTTGAAAAAACAACAGACAATCAGACAAATAAGCATTACAATACCAGAAGCTGGAATCATCTGGGTTGTAAATCATCTAACGCTCTTTATGGAATTGAGTGTACCTTGTTTGGATTAATTCACTCTAGCGAGACAAAGGGGCCCTTAAATAAAAGAGTGTAATATACGACAATTTTGTCTATCTGAGAGTGACTCCGAATCAAAAGCTAAATTTAGATTTTCAGTCTAAATATGACCAATTTTGGTACAAAAAAACCGATGCTTATGTGCCCATAAAAATTGTAAGATTCGACTTGATGACATTTTTGACAGTTCATTTTCAAAAAAGATATCATCCATTTCAAAGTGTTGTGTCAAAAATTGTAAAATATGTAATATATCAATAACTGACAAGGGATGGACTAGTAATCTGACAAATAAGCATTACAATACCAGAGGTTGGGATCATCTGGATTGTAAATCATTTAACGTTGTTTTCGGAATTGGGTGTACCTTGTGTGGGTTAATTTATGTCGGCGAGACAAAGGGACCCTTTAATAATTTTCAGAGTATCTGGTCATCGATTTCAGGTTAATAATGGGGGTAACCAGATACTCTAACGACATTTCAACTATCCTGATCATACCATTTTGTCTATGAGAGTGCGTATAATTGAAAAAATATACCACTGGACAAACAATTCCACCTTGAGTACCCCCTTGCGTGAAGAATATTGGATACGACAGCTTGACACTGCATACCAATAGGCAATTTATCGTGCCCACAGTATAGTAATGTTAATGTGATAATACCTTTTAATTCTAACGTAAGACGTAAGCTAAGTCATGGACATCGTTCATACAACAGACCCAACATACATGATGTCACTTTTTCATCTCTTTTGCCTTACGTTGATAAAAAATAATTGGGTCTTCATCACATTCGCATTAAACTTTATTCTATTCTTTTTACACTTCTTAATGAACTTTTTCAGGATGCAAGAATGAACCCCTACACGGACTCTCCAAATCCTGAACACACACTGAACTCCGTTATAATGGACACTGCATATCACAGGCTGTTCAAGCCTACACGCGTTACAACCGATAACTGTTCTGAACAAAAAGGTCTTTTCCTTAAACGTAAATTTAAAAATAAAGGTATAGACGCTTTAAACATTAGCAATGTTCTAAATCATAAAAAGTTCAGTCATGTGTTCCGCCATATTTTAAACTGAACACCACGCCTTTTATTTCACATAGCTAGCACCCAAGCTATTCAATTACAAACGGGTTTTGAAGTGCCTAAACATCAACCATCTTCTACGTAACACCACCACGAGTTCATGTGCATCATCGCCTTTGAAATATAATCCTATTGGGCAAGTCATCACCGGCAACGTTTCCCTTGTTAAAAATGAAAACCTCAAAAAATCTTATTCCAAGAGGTCCTAAATACCGCGAAGCCCGTTCCTTATCTTAGCGACAGAATTTCAGTTTAGTTATGAATTTTGTCGAAGATTATGCCAGACGATCGGCCAAACATGAAGACGTGGAATCAGACACTTTATCTGAATGGCTAAAAGCTATACGATGGTAGGTTAACTCTCGTACTCGAAAACCTAAAGGAACTATGTATTTAGTGATCCAGAAGTGGTAACCGAGCTGGATAGATTACATGACCTTTATATACTGGTCCCAGCAGACAAAGCTTCAAATAATATAATAATAGGCACATTACTATAATTGTTTATTAGAAGAACTAGGTTTTTAAAATACGAATTCTGGTAATACTACATACACACGTAGTCCACTTTCAAAGAACAAGATCCTTCAAAATCACGTGTCCGCATTACGTTCTTTGATGTACCTACAATACTGATTTTGAGCTACCATATTTATATTGGATACCTAAACTTCACAAAACCCCATATAAGCAGAGGTACCTAGCAGGATCCAGCAAATATTCTACCAAATCTTTATTTTGACTCCTTACCAAGACACTGACAGTCGTTAAGGAGAAACTTCAGCAATACTGTACAGTTCCTTATTCCAGAAGCTGTGTAAATCAGATGTGGAAACTTAAAAATTCTACACAACTTACAAAACTTCAAGGCACACATTTTCCTCAGATTCACGGTATCAAAGCATACATCTTTCTACTCTTTACACAACAATTCCACGTAAACAATTAAAGAAAAACTTTTTAGCATCATAGACAATTATTTTTGTTTTGTTTTTTTACTAAAGCTGGTAACCGAACATCTATATATCTAGTGATTGGATATCAGGATACTTATTTTGTCCAACACCACTCTGATTCTACACATAAATAAACCGAAGTTGATATAAAAAAAATTATTGATTTTCTAATAGAAAATGAATTTGTAATGTTCTGAGATGTAGTTTTTCAACAAACTGTCGGCATTCCTATGGGAACCAATTGTGCTCTTTTATTGGTTGACCTATTCCTTTATTCATACGAAGCATACTTCATTCAGAAACTGTTGAATCAAAAGAAAAAAAAAGGTAGCAGTATCTTTTTATTTGACATTTAGATATATCGACGACGCTTTGTCAATTGATAATGACATTTTTTATATATATGTCAATGCGATATATCCCAGCGAACTAGAAATTAAAGATACAACAGAATCAAGCACACATGCTTCATACTTAGACATTTTACTTACAATAGAGACAGACGGGAAATTGGCAACTAACCTATACGACAAACACGACGATTTAGGCTTTCCCATCGTAAATTTTCCACATTTAAGTAGTAATATCCCACAGTCACCCTCATATATAGTTTATATTTCACAAATGATCCTATATGCCAGGGCGTGTTCAAAATATGAACATTTCATATACATATGTAAACTACTCACCGACAAATTATTGACACAGGGATATCAAAAACCGCGTTTGGTGTCAACGTTCAGCAAATTTTACGGTCGGTATAATAGTCTGGTTTGCGATTACTCAGTTTCACTGGGTGAAATGTTGAGTTGCCTTTTCGTTGGCGGTTGTTGAGACGTCTGTACCAATTGTGACGAGGATCCGTTCCTCGTCCATACATTAAAGAAAACAAACATATTTACATTATATATACATGTATTTTAATATTTTTTAATATGATGATTATGTGTTTTTTAAATGCTAAGATAATCGTAATATATTTAGATTTATTATTTGGCCATGTATGATACCACTTTCTCTTTAGATAATATGCATCTTTTATAAATTGGAAGTCAGATGATCAAGGAAATTAATTATCTGCATATGTAAAACCTAAAACGTCTGTCCCTGGAATGAGAAAAACATTAATTGCTTTAGACAAAACTCGTATGATTAAACAATATATATATATATATATATATATATATATATATATATATATATATATATATATATATATATATATATATATATATATATATATATATATATATATATATATATATATATATAGGGCTAACAAGATTAACCATTACCGTGCTGTCACATATAAGGTCCCACTTGACATCTCTAAATGATTCAGTCATTACTTCACAATACGACGTTATTAAAATCATCTTATAGTGTACTTCATATGGCAATTGACAAACCGGAAACTGGTAAAGGAACGCACATCTTTATCAGATGGATAAAATCTTAATTGTAATAAATGGGATAGGTTGAATAAAGAGATAATATTTCAAAATTCAAACTCTATCGCATTACAATTCCTTCAGTATGCTCTTAAAGCGATATAAGCTCTCACAATGATTATTTTTGTCCCCTGACATAAAGTCGAGAATATGATAAAATGTGTGTTCAAATACATTATGAAACACGTAAAATGTTGTAAAAGATCTTCTTTTCGAAGTTATTTGTTTTATTAGAATTTAAGTTGTCTTGTACCTTAAAAATTCCAACTGTATTTCCGTATGCAATGACCTTTCAGATAAACACTTTCGCTATATCAAATGTACTTCGTAATTCGATCAGGGGTTCTCGGTCCTTTACGCGCTCGGACTATGTTAAAATCGGCCGATTTTTATGTGTTTTTATTTATTTTTAGAATACAGGATGTGATTTTTATTGGAAAGTGCTTGTATTATGTAAAATATGTGTTTTTCAACGCTATTTTAAATACCTGAAGAAAATCGAATGAATATATGAATAGATATATCAGGTCACTAAAAGAATTTTTTCCTATTTTTAATGTTACCCTGAATGCTGACGTTGACAAAAACAAAACAATATAAATGTGTAAAGTATGCATACTTTATTTCATGTTTTACAATCGTGGCGCCATGTCCGGTGGAGTTGGGCAGTTCATGATCATTTGTGTCAAGATTGATAAAGCCGAGAATGCGATGGGACGAGTTGAAAATGGGTCGAGATCACGTGATATACCCGGCACGTGGACAATTTCAGAAACGAATCTTTTGAAACGACGAAAAAGACAAACTTTGCCTGATTAAGGTACGAAAATAAACGCAAAGGGTAAGAAGAATAGAATGTATATTAACTGCAAATAGCACGTGTTTATTGGTCACTCGGTAATCTTCGTAAACAATTACCGAAAGTTAATTTGAAATGCTCAAAGTATGGCAGATAAAAAATAACTGATATTACGGGTTACGTTTGGCAAGATTGTTGCAATTTTACACATGCATTTGTTATTCTAACCACCAGACGGTATCACAGGCCAAATGAGACGATGACAGTTGTCTCTTTGACAATCTTCAAAATAAGTTAAGGTAAAATAGAAGATACTTTAGATGAGACTGAATAGTGACTGTCAAGATCGACGTATTGCATCTGGAAAATTTCTTACCACTGGTCAAAATTTGTGGAATATTATCTATATCTGATGCGACATAACGTCTGTCGGAAGTTACATAATACTGAGAGATCGTTGTCAACAATTATGCAGGAAAAATAAAATAAAAAAGTAATGAATAGAATAAAAATTCACGCAGCAAAATAATGTATGAAACATTGGAATGCTGAATCTTTATACTTTTTTAAAAACTGAATTATTAATAAAAGGGGCATTGTCTATGACACGCCCGTGGCCGAGTGTTAGAGCATCGCGCTTTGTATTCATGAATTCTCTCGCTGCTGGTCAGCACAGACACCACTGGATCAAAGCTAATGTTTGGGGTAGTTTGCCTGATTACTTGCGGATGGCCTGTGGTCTCTTCACGAGTAAATTTTAACCGGGTTCTCTCCTCCAACATTAAAAACTGGCCGCCACCATATAACTGAAAAATTGTCAAGTGTACGTACAACACGATATTTCAATTTCAAATTCTTTGGCCTGCCAAAATCATATTAATTTTTCTCAGTTAAGTATATTATTTCTCTAGTCAATGCGAGATAATAAAGAATAAAAGCTAGGTTGAACTGAAAAATAGGTTTAAATGTAAAAGAAATTTAGGTTCAACTCATTGACATGATTTTGATGCGCCACAATTTTCCATTAAATGATGCAATATAATAGTTACACAATTACACGAAGCATACTTACTCTGCGCCATTATAGTGGTAACTATATAGTCCTCTTATTGTATAACCAGCTGGTGCTATATAATTAACAACTTGATCAAAATTGTTCACATAACCAGTCCAACTACAACGCAATCCAATTCCTGAAATATTTGTCAAACACAATACATTTCCATCAACATCAAAATCATTGTAAATACCAAATTAGATAATTTACTTTACATTATTTTTAATGATCCTTATTGCGTTCATTAGAAAAAATGTTTTCTTTGGGTACTTTTAGACGGATTTGGTAATAAATTAATGTTTATTATATGGCCTTATTGATTTTTCTTTCGGAAAATACATTTGTATTTAATTCTAGTTCAACTGATTCTTATTGACAAAAACTATCGTTTTGAGCATTTTTATGAAACTGTAACTTTGGTATTGTTACTGTATAGTTGTTTAATTTCACGGGGAGAAATTTTCGCGTTTTTCTGAAAGGCACTTATACACGGGTATTAAATTTCGCGTCAGATTAATTGCGAACTGTCTTTCTTTCTGATACTTCACAAGTATAAATTATTATATTCACGGGTATTTATTTTCGTGATATTTTCATTGACCAAAATTAAATCCCTGCGAATAAAAGCAACTATACAATAATAATATTTCTAATGAAAATGGAAATTTAAATGTAATAATTTTGACTTTGTTCACCTCTGAAGGCCGGTGTTGTAACATATACTTACAACATATTATTTCCCACATACACAAAATACAGTGCCCCCCCCCCCACCGGAGGAGGAAAATTACACTGGGTTAGAATTTCACCCTTCTTTCCGGATTTCAAAATAGAAAATTTATGTGCTTTAAAAATTGATCGACATAATGCAGTCTAGATATGGAAATATTGTAACATTCTTAAACGTTTAAAAAACTAAACTATATTTCTAGTTCTAAACTAGGTTTGAGGTTTCCACTCTTCAACAATATACTTTAAATTTGACTATTAATAAGTATTTTGTAAAACACACACACAGATTTTGTTTCTGACAACATCAATTGGACTTATCTATAGGTTTACCAAGGTAAAGTGGCACATGTTTCCAATCAGAACGAGTCTAAATTAAATCATAACAGGGGTGACAGGCTACTTCTTCACACAAAATTATTAGACTTCAGTAATACTGCATGGATTCTGTGCAAGGCAATATGTTTGATCTGTACAACCTATTTTCGGACAATATCTGTATTGTTTTTCGTTTTTGACAGAACCTGTATCTGTTTGAAACTATATCTAAGTCTTTTGCATCAATATATAAACACATGAATTACAATTTACGATATACATGTATTCCTTTACAGACAAACAACTTACCTTTTGCAAAGTTAAATGCAGAATTTGCCTTGTTTTGAGCAGTAGTAATTCTTCCACTCAGAGATCCAAAATTTGACACTTGTTTGTCGAGACGATTCTTCGCGTTCGTTAAACCAACTATTTGCAATTTCATACTGGGAAGAGAAGATAAACCACTTTCAATCAGAGTGTAATTTCCGCTAATTAGTTTTATTGTTTCTTTGATATCGTCCACTTCCTTTTTGTGATTAGTCATCCTTAATTCTATCACTTCATCCTTGTATTGTACCTCTGTCAAGGTATCGTTGATACTTGCTAGATGTTGCTCCATTTTGAGATTAACAGTTTCGACAACATTTTCATTTTCCTGTATTAGGGATTTTAAATTATTCGCTTCCTGTTCCAATGATTGGTTAATTGCTCTGATATATGTATCAATTCGCTTGTACGTGTTCGCTAGCTCTTTAACTTCATTGTCGGTCTTGTTTTGTAAAAGATCTATGTTACGTAAACTTGTTGTAACATCAGTGTGAAAGAAGCCAAAATTAGTAAGCCGGTCACGGATATCTTTCAAATCATTGCTGATATTCTGGTGTTTCAATTGTGCATCTGAATCTAGATTTTCAATTGCATTTCTAGCCTCCTGCAACTCAGTATCTATATCTGTTGTCTCATGTATCAAAGAATGATTCAGTTGTGCAACGTCGTCTTGGATGACCCGGTAGCTTTCCGATATTTGGTTCAATGCGTTTTCCGTGTTGTTCTGAAATCCCTTTAGTTCGTTGACAGTAGACATCAAGTTTTGTTGAAGAACTGTATGATCAATGAATCTGTTTTGTACATCATCCATTGCAATGCTCAATGTAGAATTCAGTATATCCATTTTATGATATATATTACTTATCTCATTCATATGACTTTTACGAATTTCCCCGATATATGTATGCAGCTCTTTTCTCACTTCTTGTAGTATTTTTTGCGCAATTTCGTCAATACTGTTGAAACAAATGGTGTCATGTTTTTGGTACACGGCCTGAGATGAAACCGATCCACAGAGTACCATAATAAAGACAGTTCTAATAGAAATACCACTCATGATTTGTAAATTGGATTGTTACAGCAGTATAGTGAGCAATCAAATTAGGCCCCAGTTTAAGTTAACGACCTGGTAGAATACGGATGTTATGAAAAGACATCCAACTGTTTAAGCCAGATTTTTGACACTGAAAAGGAGGAAATAATGAAATATGTATGAAATATCTTTAATCACGTGTCCTGCGCTGATAAAGTATCTCAAGTGATTTCAATTGTACTCTTTACAGTTATCGGACCAATGGACTTTATTTTTGAATATAGTGTACATTTTTTGAAAATAAACAAAACTACACTTTGCAAGTACTATGAATTAAAAGTAAAAGTCCTATTGACTACCATAGAAGTAACATCTTATCATATAAATATCATTAGATAAATTTCGTGCACTTGCAAAAATGATAACGTTATTCATAGTTATTGTAAAGTATATATATATATATATATATATATTGCATTATATAGATTTTGGAAACGTGTTATAAAATTCTTTTCCACGTCTATCTGAGAGAGAGAGAGAGAGAGAGAGAGAGAGAGAGAGAGAGAGAGAGAGAGAGAGAGAGAGAGAGAGAGAGTGTGTGTGTGTGTGTGTGTGTGTAAACTAATTGAAAATGCTGAATCGGCATAATATTACTGAAAGTTATATATAATTAGAGTCAATTTCCTGAAAAGCATCTGAATAGAGATTTCATTGTCCATTCACTCCGAAATTGCTAGAGGTTGAAATATGCACGTGTGACGGAAAAACAAGACGTTTAAGTTGAAAACTTTTCAAACTCATTATGTAATAGTACATACTCCAATGTTTAGTAAATCTACCATTTTGAAGATATGTTTCATATATATAAATAATCAATGATGGAATGTTTATATAAACCATAGAAGTGTTAATAATACCTAAATAATGCCTTGCTGGTAACCAAATAATTAAGCATGATGTATGTGTTCCGAGATTTGCCGACACAGCTTGTGAAATAACTCATATATGTGATCGGTGTTAACGGCGTTACGTGGTGACTTTTCTCTTTTGCGAACATATGACGGTTTCACAGTGAGTATTGCCGAAATAAGGATAACATAGGTCATATGAGTACGGGGTGGTCGTAACAATCATTTTTTGTCTACAAGACAACAATTCATTCCGAGTGCAAACCATTAAAATATCGAATGGAAAAGAAATCATGAATTGTTTTATTTATAATAGTCTGCCTTTTATTTTACACATTCGCATTTTTATATAAAATATTATTTTAGTGAAAACCGTAGCTATTATCTATTTAAATATACATACATATCAAAGTAACTGGTGAATACGAATACGTTTGTGTTAAATGGTATAAGTTATATACTCCTCCATGGCAACTGATCCCATTTCTGGATTTCCAGAGGTCCGTGTTTGTCCATTTTTACAAGATTTGTATTTGTATCCTGGACATCCTAAAGATTTATACTTTGGTATTTGAGATTTTTTTTTATATTGATTATTTCCAGATTGGTAATGCATTTTAAAAACTACAAAACAACCAAAAGAAAAGAAATAAAACAAGCAAAATAAATAAATGAATAACAATAATACTAGTAATGATGATAATAAAACAAAATGAAAAGAAAAGACACAAGCAACGAAATAATAATAATAGAAATGATGGTGACGATGATGATGATGATGATGATGATGATTATCCATTGTATGTGATGCGTTGTAGATGTCAAAAACTTAATCATCTGTTGCCTGTTCAGACGTTTCATGTTGTAGAACTTTGGTCACAAGATCACTTCACTTAAAGTGTTTTTGAGGACATGGGATATAAATAACATAATATTAAGCCAATAAGTCAAGAGCTAGACTAAGTCGAACAGATATCTACATGTAACTGTTTTCGGTTAGGAGTAATGGCTGTGTCTCTTGTACAAATCTTATGTGCTAGACAATGCCAATTCATCATATTTTGTCGGAATCGGGATGTCGTATCGCTGTCCCTGTGTCCTAGCTTTAATTTAGATGTGCACAGTCTTATCTTGGTAGTGCCCCATGAAGTGTTTTGTCGTGGCCACATATTAACATGTTCAAAATCTTGGCCGAACACAACCCGTCAATAACGACTTATTTTAAGATGTAGCATTGCCATACTTCTTGCACTGCTAGAAATGTCGTAATGCTGTCCTCAATTTCCGACGTCTTTTTCAACAGCTACGATATTCCAGACAGAACTAGGAAACTGTCAAGACAACGCTAGTCGAGACAGACATCAGGATGCAAGACAATCATAACTAGTGAACGACATAATTCCGCTCTCCACTCGGTGAAGGTACATTTAAAACATGTTGCCCTACTTCCTGCACTGTCTTAACACTGCCAGAAATATCGTATTGCTGAAGATGTATGGAATCATGAATGATATCGGACGTAGTCTATTGATATATCGATAGATATACTGATATAGCCTAGAATTCAACAAAGCAAAAATCAGCAGGTTTTTACAGGGTCGGACCACTCAGGGCATTTTGATTTCAGCAAATGTAAACGAGGTTATTTATAAAACGCTGATTTGTTCAAATCTATTTCAAAATAAGAGACGTTTATTCCCAAAATAACCACTTAATCTTGTATTTTAAATTGATATAAGAGCCGGCCTGGCTCAGTCGGTAGCGCGCTCGACTTTGGATCGTGAGGTCGTGAGTTCGAGGCCAGCCGGCGACAGGTTGGTTTCCTGTCTTTCGGATGAGACAGTAAAAGCGGGAGGTCCCGTGTCACAGTAGGTGTCGGCACGTTAAAGAACCCTCACTGCTCAATGGCCGTAAGTGCCGAGCATAGGCCAAAATTTGAAGCCCTTCACCGGCATTTGGTGACGTCTCCATATGAGTGAAATATTCTTGAGTGGGACGTTAAAGTGCCATGTGAGTCGAAATTTTCTACCCTTTGAAAATTTGTCCAAACATGTATTAACATCTATTTTGCATAAAAACATAAATTTTATAAAATTTAAATTAGTACATTAAGATATTTTAATACAGGTGTGCTAATTGCATTCTACTGCAAAGCCACTCGTGTTCTTCCGTAGATTATTTATCTGTGACGTCAGTAGATGAACAGATGCACTTCCGGTTTATTTGTATACAAAGGAAATCATCATACGAGATAGAGTAAAATTATATTTTAAACTGATATAATGCCTCGAGGTGATCGTGGAGGCAGGTGTGCGATGTGTTGGCATGACTATACAATTCTCACATTTACACCTATTAAAATGAAATTAGATATTTTTAGTTTTATTTCTTAAATTTGCTTTTGTGACTTTTCTCCCCCTGTTTAATCAGAGTTTGAACAAAGTCTACATGTCACTGGTAATATATGTAATAAAGGTCAATATACATGTAAAGTTTAAAATTACAATTTGTAACAATATAGTGTAATGTACATATCTATCTCATTTTCATTTATATATATCTGGAAAATCTCCCAGTGTATAATTTGCATTTAATATTATATTTCATGATATTTAATAAAATTTATTATTCTAATCTTGTCTAGAGCTGTTTATGTCCATATAACAAAACATTGTGACACCCCCTTCTTTTTTGAAGAAATCATATTTTGCACCTATATAACAAATAAGAAAGCACTGCAAGGAAAATTAAATTTTTAAAATATCATCTGGACAGGAATTCGACTTGTATATGTGGAGGCTCCAGTTTCTCTGGTCTCTTCCGCACTTGAATTTTTATATTGATGCAGTAAAATAAAACCCTTTCAAATAGACATAAGCTTCATTGGGGGAACTGATGGATACTCTGGGATCTTCCAACAACTGACCTCTTACTTTGGAAGACATGATTTAGCTAAATAAACTGTTGCTTCGACATAAAACCCTAGAACTGCTGGAGTGAAATGGATTATCTATATAGGCTTTCAAGGCAGCAAGTGAGGAAGTGGCGAATACAGAGGGGTGTCTACTCCCCTTTTTTTGTTGACAAAATTTGTGATTTTCGTGCATTTTTATTATAGCTTTGGAACCCCCCTTTCAAAAAATACTGATCTGCCCCTGTGAGGTAAATTGTAAATATATGCATACAATGTTTTATTCTGTTCATTCATCTATTTGTATATTGCAAATTTTATTTAGACATCATTCATCTATTTGTATATTGCAAATTTTATTCAGACAATACTTTTGAGTTAAATGTTCAGGTTTCCAGAACTTACGGTAATATACTTCGTTTTAGTCGCACAGTATTTAAACATGACTGTTAACTTAATTGACCCCCCTTTTTATTCTACACAACACCGAGCGTTATAAATAGTAAATGAATAAATTAATAAAGAATTAACCATGAAGAGTCCTGCATTCTGTCCTCGTGTTGATATTCATCCTCGTCGCCGTCTGTATCGGTGTTGGAGGCATATGGTTCAAACTGGTATGGGTGGATCGCAGTCTGTGTCTGGTGTTCTTCAAAATCGTCATTTTCATGTAAAAAAACAATTTTCATCACTGTCGTCAAATGATGAAGATCCACACGATAGCGACAGTTCGCTATAATCCGAGGAGGTATCGGGAAATCCACTCGTCTCCATATATATTTTTTTAATTTTCTGGTAGTAAAATACGTGTGGTCGTTTTGTTTACAAAACAACACTGAATGAAATGTTCATCCAGTAACGTCATCTTCTGTTTATGGTAATTATCGGAAGTTGTCGGAAACATGATGCTACGAAGTTAGTGGCCAGGGTGCAAACGGCAACTTTATCGTGCAATTACGCAATAACTAATTCGTTAAATTATATTTCGATTGGAGGAAAATACTTGAAAATAAACAAATTTTATTATATCAAAAATAATTTTTGGGTTATCATGGCACTTTAAACAATAATAAACAGACAAACAAACAAACAAACAAACATAAATTGATATAATGTTTTTTGTGAACTTGGTAGCTAACAAACAGAGAAACGCTACAAGTTGGTACATACGTGTCGTTCCCCTTCCACAGTAACCGTACACGTCGTGATGCTCAACCTCTCTCTACCGCAATCACGTGCATAGGGTGTTTATGTCTCACAAATGATCTGCCAAGGCATGTTCAACATATGAACATTTTATATTCAGAGGTAAACTACTATCTGACAAGTTATTGACATAGGAATATTGAAAATCGCGTTTAATGTCAACGTTCCGCAAATTTTACGGTCGGTATAACACCTTGTTTGCAATTATTGTCTCACTAAATGAAATGTTGAGTTACCTGTCCGATAGCGATTGTTGAGTTGTCTGTACCAATTGTAACAAGGTTTTGTTCCTAACATTACATTTGTGGACTCACGGTGGGTATGACCGGTCGGCACGGGGATGCTTACTCCTCCATGGCACCTGATCCTACCTCTGGATATCCCGTGTTTGTCCAATATTCACCAGATTTGTATCTGTATCCTGAACATCCTGACGATTTATACTTTGGTATATGAGATTTTAATATATTTAGCCAAACTCAATAAATCCGTAATATACTTTTATAATCTTTGAGAAGGAGAGAGAGAGAGGTATGAATTTCTATACCACTATAACATCCTTCAAACGAGATTTAAGGCGATTAATGATGTGTGATTGGGTGCAGTTTCTCTATTGCAAATTAAAATAGAGTGGATCAAGTTAAATGTTTGGCATTGTACTGTGTTGTATCTCTGTTGGTGAAACAGCCAAAACAATTGCTTAAGCGATACAACTCGAAAGCAGAGGACTACGATACTATTACATGTATTTAAAGGCAGCATAAGATCGATAACTCCTGTAAGGAACTCAAGCAGGCGATTTGGAAGATGCAGAATACTTTTATTTCCTTCCTCAAGTGGCTACTTTTATGTTAATGGTGCGTCGTTAGCGTTGGCTTTTTGGGGTTACATATCTAATATATCTATGTTGCCTCCTCATATAGTCTTAACAAAAGTAAATACAGTTCTACGTTGAGTAGTACAATAATAAGGATAACCGAAGTCATATCATGAGTACTATGTGCTGGTTTGCAGATTTAAAGATATACGTTTGTTTTAAATTGTTAATACTTTCTGCATTATAGTAATTTGGCGGTTGCATCATGTTCACAGAGTATGCGAGCATTCATATGGATTTTCTTATTCCGCTTTTCGCCTTTCAAAAGAGATTGCACATGGTTTTATTATAGAAGCCACGTTTATGATTGAAATTCGGACAATGATTCAATTAACAATTTAACAAAATAATTTATCAATTTCTATACACACACACACACACACACACACACACACACACACACACACACACACACAGAGGTTGGGGTGTGTGAGGGTGGGGTGGGGGAGTGGGGGGTGGGGGTGGGGGGGGTGGGGGGGGGGTGGGGGGGGGGGGGGGGGGGGGGGGGGGGGGGGGGGGTGGGGGGGGGGGGGGGGGGGGGGGTGGGGGGGTGGGAGCACACACACACACAGAGGTTTTTGATCCGTTCATTATTTGATTTGGTTTACTCCTATGGCCGACAAACAAACAATACTAATGAATTGACTATACCCTATCCCTGATGGAAGACATTACGGGAACATGGAGTTTATAAATTTAAATGTCCAGGGTTATTCAGATCGTAGCAGCAATTCTAATGTTAATTGGGAAAGTGTTTGATAGTTCTGGAAAAACTCACGTTACTGAATATAAAACAGAAGACTACGTGTCTATGATGCATAATCATGCAAATGCCAAAATGGGCGCATAACAAATTGAATAATGGGTTTTTAAATAAGCTATATACATTATGAAACATTTGTATTGTCCATTTGTATTAATCACTTGAAACCTGGGACATTTTGATGATCATTGCTGAATCATAAGATTTATAGATTTAGTAAGGTTTGGAGACCACTGCATGAAACTGCAGTACCAAGAGGTCGTCGTTGATTGCATATCCCTTGTTCATGTGGACCCAATAATAAACACTTCCTTATCTTTGAATTTTTCAGACGTACAAAAACTTTTAAACTTAATGGATCCCTTAAGGTTTTAAGTTTCCTTTTGTGCATTTGAATCAATAGGCGTGTACATCTTAGTTATATCTATTTTAGCACTCCAATTTTCCAGGAGAAAGGAATGACAATTAAACGGTCATTTCTAGGTATCTAACTATTAATCGTAATTGGTAGTTACGAACGTTATGCGCACTTTTAAAAGTAATCATGGTTTTGGATATACTACTTACCAGCATATATATTATTTGAAAAAATATATGAATAAACCAGTATATACTTTGACAACCAAACAAAACAATCTAAGTGTCTCAGAACTACGTTTCTTGATTACTAATTCTAAAAATAGTCTACTTCTGGAAAACAATGTTGACGTTTTCTATTTTTCAACTTTTCAAATTGAACAAAAAAACGAGTTTCTCCTTCAAAGCTCTACGTCTCTTAAACTGAATAAACACCCTTGGGCCAATCCAGTTGAAAACTACAAACTTGGTAAAGGACCTTCAGTACAAGCTTCCTGTAAATTTTCGTCAAAATTCCTTCAGTGGTTCAGAGAAGAAGTTGAAAATATGATAAGTTTACGGTCGGACGACAGACGTGGAGTGATCACAATAGCTGACTTGAACCTTCAGCTCAGGTAAGCTAAAAATGTTCCGATACACAAGCTTGAAATTAGAACCGTTACTAGGTATGTAAACAGACCATATGTGGAAAATTCCGTCTATTGAAAGCAATTTATGAGTGTATGCCAGACTCCACTAGTGACTGCATGTTGTATTTCTGGACAGTTAAAGTCCTGGTAAATTTTTAATAAGAATCATAAGTACTAATTTCAATATTCCCAATATTTTAATATGCCCAAACAATGATACAAGTACATATATAATACACAGTATAAAAATAGATATATCAAATAAATTTAGATATTCTATACCGCAACGATTTGTGGCAAAAACGCTCTATATCACCAGTAGCAACTATTAATTACAAAAGCTTCTATACATATTGTTATACAATACCTTTCATATACATGTAATAATAAAATCATTCATTCAGATATATAATCCGTTGATTAATGATTGGAAGTGTTAATCACACACAATATTTGGATTTCAACATCTCATCAAATGACTTGCTTTGTAATACATCCATCATTTTTTAAACACTATAAATTTTGTTTTGTTAATCATATTTGTAACAAATACAGAAAATGCATATATTTTTAAATGCAAATCATATTTTTTTTACAACTATATGATCAATGAACCAATGAAAAAAAAAGATTCAATAAACATCTTTTAATACACATAACAAGAGCAGAGATGAGATCACTAAATGGTGAATAAGGGGGAAAACTGTTACTTTCCAGATTATAATAGGGAAAATAAAGATTTAACAGGTGAAATTTTGAAAAAACCAGGAATTCCTCCATTTAGAGGAAAATTATCTTCTAAATGTATCAGCTGGCTAATTCCTCGAGTATAACATGAAATAGAAATTCCAATTATAACATGAAATAGAAATTCTAATTATATTATAATTCAGTGAAATCTGAAGTTTGATTATGTGAAAAAATGACAAATCAAAGCTTTGTTTAGTCCTGGAAAAGAAATGACATCACTCTTTAATACTAAAACATTGTAATATCAAAACAGAATTAATACCCTGATAGCAGCAATGTACAAATTCCAATGCATGAGAAAAAAGCTACATCACAACAATTTCGACGCCCTTTTTCAAAACCACCTCACTATACCTTTGAAATATATGTTACCGATAAATCAAATACTAAAGTTACTGCACTATTTTGAACACCTACTGTGACCTCTACAGATCCAGAGTCATGAATTGAAGAAACTGGAGTCCACATTTTATCATTAAATGAAATTAGATAGTTGTGGAGTTTACAATTAAGATATTGTCATGCAATGCTTTATTTCAATCTCTTACACGGAGTTGTCGGTCCTTGCACTCCAAATCAATCTCTGTCAACGTCTAGAAAGAAATCCCAAAACATGAAATCATGTAACCCACATAAATGAATATATATAAAAAATCAGAGTAAGGAAACTTTCCACAAAAACATAGTCCCCATCTCTATATCCATTTTAAACAGTATTTTCGCATCAAATAGTATTTTATTCTATGTCAGCACTAAAACTGTGCAAAAAGACCGATACCTTATAAAGAACAAAATGTGTTGTAGATTTACATATCTTGCCAAATATTGGCAAAAGTCGAGACGTTGACTGAGATTTATTTGAAGTGCAAGGACCGACAGCTCTGTGTTAGAGATAGGTTTTCTTTATATGGCCTGTAGATATTGATCAGTACTATGAACCTAAACTTATTAACCACATTTCATCATATATCTTCTATTCATGAAACAAGTGATTAATTTCTATTATAATTAAAATTTAGTCCACTTTTGATGGAAATATTTGCAGAAAATATGGTTTAAAAACCAAAAACAAACATGCACACACACATTAACATACGCACACATATTTTTCTGAAGATGAATAATAAGGAAGTTTTCAGAGAGTATGATTATCGCACTATTTTATCAAAATCAAGTAAAACATAAACTCTGCCAACCATGGTTTGTTGAATATGAAAACTACATTCACTGAAAAGCGTACAAAACAGTTTCTGTCAGATCGTCCTAATGATAACATTTTGAATGCTTGTTTCCTGAAAATCAGATAATCATTATGTCACTTTCAGTATCTATAAATCATGACAGAAAAAGTTAATTGATCCGCATTTGCACCAAAACAATAATACATGATCAGACTTTAAACTAAAATGAATTCTAAATCAATGTTTAACAATATTTAACACATTTAGATTTTATAATTTGGTCTTGTAAGATACCACTTTTTCTTTTGGTAATATATCTGTATTAAATTTGAGCTTAATTGGTGAAGTCATAATTGACAGAAACGTTCATTTCGAGCATTTGTTTTGGGCTCATTTGTAAAACTATAACTTTGGAATTGTTGATAACATTAGTGAACGTTTTTTATAGTTTACAGACAGGTATGTAAGGAGAAATACTCCACAATAATGGGTAAAACACACATACTCATATATTATTGTAATTCCATATCTAAATCGTGGTAAATTCATACATAATGCACTTGAATAAAATGTTATTAAAGGCATGTAAGATGAATATTTTTTCTATGAACTTGATAAGTATGTAAGATGAATATTTTTTCTATGAACTTGATAAGTAATCAATGAAAATTATACACCATATCAATGACGTAGCTCCATAACTTATCACTGACATATTAATCACATGAACATCAGTAAACGATATCACGGTATGTGCACATTGTAAAAGGCAATCCAAATATCTTCAATACAATCAAGCACTTTCCAAAACATTATAAAAATATTATCAAAAAGACTAAATAAATCATATCCAATGTAAATAAACAAGACTACGGTAATGCGAATGAAACCATAAGTAAAGAATCTTTTTTAAATTAAAACAATTTTATGAACTAAAACTGTATTATAACCAACATAATAACACAACATAATGATTATAACCACTGTATTAATTGATACTGCCATATCACGTAATAATTGTAGATTCGCTAGTGCATTGCTCGAAGTATGTTGCATAGATAAGAAGTGTACTTTGGTAAACTTAGGTATTTATGATTGTCACTGCTATGATTTTGGACAATGGCGGACTGGGAGGCATATGTGTTGTTCTTCAAATGAGATTCCAGGGAGTGAAGGCACAAGTGGCTCGTAAAAATTATACATTTCAGAATACATTTAGACCAGTGTCAGAGGATATGGCATAATAAATAATACACTATTTGCAATTTATAAGATATAATTAACTTTTCTGAAATAAACTAATCGCCTGCTTTGGCATATAAATATATATGTTCGCTAAGTCAATGTAAGCTATCATCTGAAATATTCCTCTCACCAAAGCAATAAATTTCCAAAAGTTTAATTTGGGAGATAAACAGATACTGCTAAATACGAACAAGAAACTCAAAGAAAATATTAACTATAACTTAATTTTTTGAATGTCATTAATGCATACAATGTATATAAAACTGTGGTCCAAGATTTTAAATTTCTTCAAATTATCAATGATGTACATGATGCATTAACTCATCCATCACCCTTGAAGCCATCTTTGGATTCCTAAGTTTCATGGAATGGTAAAGTCCATTGTCAGGATTAAGGAGTGTATGATTAAGAATCCCAAATTTATGTTATATTACTCTTTCACTCTTGAATTATGACTGTACAGCATACTAATTATTGATTTTGATGAGTCTAAATGTGACCACAGTGGTAGATGAGTTAACATTGTCATTGTCTCATTGTCAATATCTGAAGACATTGGAATGTATAAGTTGAATTGTGTATAAAGGTCAACAGTATATCACCTCAACAAAACTGACTATGTGTATCTCTCCGAGTCTACAAAAACACCGAAAATCAATTACAATTTAATTTATAAGTCTACAGGAACATCTATTGAAGATGAGAATAAACAGAATTTCATTAGATATTCTAAACTACCTCATGATATTAAATGATTTGGTGATTGTAGGAAAGAGGTAGATGATATGTTATGTGATTGTATAGAACAAACGATCAAATATATATATATATATATATATATATATATATATATATATATATATATATATATATATATATATATATACACACACAAACATAACAGCCCTATCTACAATGAAACAAATCCCAATACACTGGCATAGCAGAAAAACATAACCTAAAATGACAATTATCGTTATGAATTAGAAAACATTTTGAAAAGGCTCCTACAAATACGATCAATATAATACATTACATGATAACACTAGTATTAATCAGTAGCTATTATCATTTACCCTGACTTTGTGAATATCTGTTTTGACCAATTTTCAAAATTCCCTGATAATTAATTGGCTCTAAAATAAAATAGAATATTCCCCGACTTTTCAAACAGGTGGTTGGCAACTCTGCTAAAAATATAATTAATATGCCTTTTTTTCTACATCCCATGGTTTGTAGGGGCTGAAGTTTGTCCCTAAGCACCTTAATGATATGATTTAATTAAGATTATCAATTATGTTTCATGAATGATTGTACAGAAGATGAAGTCAATAACAATTTATACACGATGAAGGCACTCCTATGATATTCATTAGTGTCACACACGTGTGCATGTGTTTGTTATTGTCAATTTCAAAGAGTTCCTACGATTCCGTTCAGACTATTTATTCATGCCAATTAGCAATAAACTGTTACCGAAAATAAAGTTCCTTCTTTTAAACCGACAACAAAATGGTTAGTTGATGGTTAGTTGTTAGTTGATAACAAGGACTTTTTATACAGCTTATGGAGAAAAAAATATCAAGAAAACATTTACTGAGATTGTAATTTTAGACATAAGTAAAACTTTATTTTACATTCATACACACACAGCTGACGTTATGTATACTAGAAGAATCTCTCATTTTTGGCATACTGACCAACATAAAGCATGCAACCACTGTACTGGTCATTTAAGGGTCAATGTCTCACTGATAAATTTCATATTTATAAATGCTGACAACTGCATACCAGTCAATCTAATGGAAAATGTTTAATTAGTTATATGAGTTTACAAGTAATTACATATATATTATATGTGCGTTCCAGAACGTGCTATACTCACTTCAGTAAGGCATTAAATGGAGCCTACCCAAAGCACAGAGATTGCTTACTCCTCCTCTTGATTGCAAGAGGTCCATGTTTGTCCAATTTTTACCTATATCCTGGACATTCTAAAGATTTATATTTGGGTTTCTGAGATTTTTTATACTGTCTCGGACCAGTGCAAGATAGTCTGTGTGAGGAGTTTGTCCCCAAGTATGTGATTGATAACCTGCTTTTTTCTTTTGTAAGTCTATTATCGTCCATATGGATGAAAACATTAACCCATTCACCCCTAAAGATACATCTGAAATGGTCCAAGTCATTATTTTATAGAAGCGTTCATTGTTTTTCAGGGGTTGACGAGTTAAACTAATTGGATCATCAAACTCCATAAATCTAGTATTCAAGCTTAATTTCACTATATTTAAGGACAGTAAAAGCATGAATTGTTTCAACGTTGTTTAAAGTTGAAGAAAGGTGAACAATTACGTAATGAGTAATAATTCAACTGTTTCACTGATGTTTTAAAAATGTTGAACACATTAATGGATTCATATTTTTAAATATGAGATGATAAATTACACATGCTCTTTGTACATACTGTATACCTGGTTGTTTTCGCCCTTTTACGATAGAAAACAAATGAAGAGCACAAACCTGGTGTTTATTCTGTCAATCACTCTACACCACAAAAATGAGGACAAAAACATTTACTATGATTCTCTTTCTAGCTATAGTGTAATCATATGCAATATTTCAATCTTTACTATGGTGGCATATTTCTTTGCCACTGAGACACTCAGTATCGTAAGGTGTGGCACCATCAGGTGAAGCTGAAGATTAAACTTCTCCATGGGGTGCCTACATTAACTATCACTAAATCCTCGTGCCTTACAGGTAATAAACAAGCTGTAAATCCATTGTCTTGTTAGACAAAGAATATTACAGTCACTTCAGTAATGTCATGTGTTACCCATGCATATAAATAAATAATGTTCTTCACTAACAGTTAATAGTACAACTAAAAATTATAATATTAAACACAGAAAATTACAACAACTTCTTTTCCAAGAGCTTTGAAACCGATTACTGACAGCATTGATACTAGATGAACCAGTGATATATTACGTTTAATAACTAAATCTAAATGTGTACGTAAGTCTCATTTGGTCTGATCAAATTGCACTAGTAATTGATCAGTATTTTCATTTTAATAAAATAAGTTGTGTGTGCTTTGTACGTAAATACTGGCACTGTCCTATAAAAACAGGATGTCCAGAAAATTAACACTCATTGCATACTGAAGTGTTCAGTTATTCATTTTGAGAGATAATCCTTTAAACTATTTTTCATAGAAAGATCGTGTTTTCTAGTGTTAACACTAAAAATCACTGTGTTTCACCATACTGTACCATGTTTCACTCTACATCAAGTAGAATAAACACCACGTTAGTACTGTATCTTGTCTCAAATTCGCTTTAATCACCGTAGAATCACAGACGGCATAAATGTCCATAATTCAATCATTTAGCTTGAAAATTTTGCCTTCATTTTTAATTTGCCCATTTATGTAAGAACGAAAATGGTGAAAATCAAACGGGATCAAAAATGACCAGGTATACAGTAAAACCTGCTTTTGCGACCACCTGTGTTTAAAGACCACCTTGTCACATAGGAGGTCTTTATATACAAGTTTCACTGTATACAGTAATAAAAAATGAGGCAGTTAATCAGCACCAACTCTTAACAACATAAAGTTAATATTAATTAACCCAATAACCAATTTTACAAATATTTGTCCTTGTACATTTGTTTACCATTTTCAAATACAAAATAAATCCCATCTATATATTGTATTTGTCCTTATAAGGGCCGCGGGCACGGGTAATTGGAGTACAGGGCACCTTAATTTTGAAATCTTTTCTTTCATGATGCAAATTTTTAATCCATTACAAAAAATGGTAAAATACTCCGCTATGCAAAGTTATCTTCAATGTATATAGCAGTTTGTACTGATTTAATTACCTTGTAACCCCACCTTATGTATTAATAGTGGAACAGAAACAATGTAGCAAAATTTGTTACTGTCAAATCAAGATTTACTGTTTGAACTGCGAGATCGGGATATGGACATTACAACAACGAGTGATACATGCCTAACACAGGTACTTCATTGAAACCTAAACTTTGGACAATTTTATTGATCTCTGATATTCAAAGTGTGAAACTGGTAATATGTGAGATTTTGGTAATTGCTGACATTTTTCATATGTTTAACTTTGAACCTGTTAAATGATAGCAGTAGACAAAATGTGAAGTCTAAATGGCAATGCTTTGCTCGAAATTCCGAACCCGAAGTCAGTTTTATAAAGTTATAGAATAAACAAATAATTGGGCGAGTATGATATTTCTTTGTATTAGAAAATTATGAAAAGTATTATTTTTTCGGTAGTGAATTTATTTTAATTGACAGGTCTTTAACAAAAGAACAAAATGTAACTATATTGATGTTTGATAACTAATATCATTTTGCTTGATGATCGATAAATAATGGTGACCTCCTTGCATCCAAGAAAACATCACTAGAATCTAAAGTGTGGCTTACAGCAAACATTGTAGTTTATAATTGTTCTTTTGTAATTTTGAGAGAAAACAATAAACAAAATATTTGATATTCATTGTGATAAATAATGATAATCTAAACTAAAAATAAAAAGGTAAGTTTTTTTAACAGTAAGTAGATCTACATGAAAAATATCCAGGAGTGCCCTTATTAGAGTAGGCGCCCTTAGAAGAACAAATACAGTATCTAAATAAATCAAATGAATCCCTTATGAACAAAATTCCCAGTGTGCATATAAATCATCTCTTCTGATCTGCATCAGCAAGATAACAACTTCATACACATAAAAAAAACCTCCAACTGAATACACTAGAGTTTGAAAACCTTTAGAATGGTAGCACATATCTATACATCATGTATATATATACGATTATGACATTTAATACAAAGACAAAAACAACAAATTTGTTTCTATCCATACCATCAGACAACACATTATTGTTGTAGGGGAAGAATACAACGAGAGCCCTCAATGAATCCTGCTACAAAGTTCAACTGTAGTATGACGATACAGATAGAAAAATTTGTGTGGTTTTGTATTTATTACATGCCCGTTATTCACTTAACTGTGTTCATTCCTCTTTTAATGTTCATACCACAGGGGAATAAATACTAATGTCAAAATAATGTGTCATGAATGTGACATAAAATTTTTTAACATAATAATAAAAGCATTTTCTGTGGAACCTCAATCCAAATGCAATACAATACAGTAGTGTGTATTGCACGGGCATATTGAACTCTGTATTATAACTGCATGATTACACATGCATATATAGAGGCTAACACACCCTTTTTGGGACAGGATCCTGTACCCTTTCAATTGGGAATTTTATGTTGCAATGGGCTAACCTTTATAAAATAAAAAGTAACTATGGCCATTTTACTAATAAGAATAAAGATACAAAACTTGTAATTCATTTAACTTTACCTGAAGAGGTAACAATAAATTATTCATAAATTATAATGCTTCTCAATGAAAATTGGCAACTTACAGAAAATTCCATAATTTTCAATATTGTAGATGTCAACTGCTGAATTCCATAATTTTACAGGGTTTTCTATCTGCAGGATATTCCTGTTTACAACTATTGCAATTGTGAATGAACACGTCATTCAAAGTTGCATTTCTTTTCAATTTTTTTTTCTAATGTCAAGTGACCTCAGTGGCTAATTATCTAGAGCATCATACTTTAAATGTTAAACCATAAAATCTTTAAAAGTAGTCTTTTCCTGGCCGCTGCCATGTAAATATAAAAATGTTGAGGGTAGCGTAAAACTCCATTAAAATAAAACATGTTCAATTATAGGCATAATAGATATAAGTAATTATTATTCCTTCATTGCAATTATTATTGTTTTATAATAATTTTGATAAGTATTTACCTGATAAATTAAGTAGTTCTGTATAAATATGATATGTTATATGTTATAAATTGTATACATTGTAAATGTAATATTGATTTTGTTAAGAAAAATTTACTACAAAATTTAAATAAAATGTTTTATGAAATATGTTTATTCTGCTAGGACTGAGCCACAATATTATCACTGTATCTTATATGCAATTATATTATATGTACATGTATATACTCAATACACAACCACAAATATACCATATCGCAATGATTTACAACTATATTTCATTTTGCTCAAACTGTTCACAATGGGTTAGCCAGTCAGAGCATCAGATTTACAAATGGAAAGTACCAGGTTTTATATCAGATTCGCAAAAATTAATTTCAATATATAACCTTAGTAATTCTGCATTTGTTTGATTTTGTCTTATGAATTTGGAAGACATCCAAAATGAATGAAAAATGGCATGTTTACCTCGGGGAGTCTGGGCCTAATTTTGGTAATATTTTTGTCAGCTTATATGATTAAATTACTTCACTATCAATGGTTTCATTTTGGTGTTTGATATGAATTATGTAACTGATCCATGCATTATCTTTGTAATAAACATCAAAATGACCTTGCAAGAATTTTATTATCACAATGAATGATGTATTTCTCTTGAAATATAAATAGATTGCATTTATTGCAATGAAATATCTACCATATCAGTACCAAAACCCAAACTTCCTATGACTTTTTTACTGAGGATGTACATGTATAGTGAAATTTAATAATGTGAACCTATTGTTCCATTACTGTAGTGACTACCAGTATCCTTTGCTCTAGGATATGAAAGACAGGTGTTTCAAATGAGACTTTTAACTGAGGTCAGGGATTTCCCATTTTATGTAGGGAGCGAAAATAAGGCTCCATTCCCAATGCAAAAAACAGCAAATTCCCCAATTTGCAGTCAATATTGCCAATTGAAGTCAAATGACAATGAATTTCAAAAGATTCTTGTGTTTTCAAACAGATACAATAGTGTATTTTTAGATTTCCCAATTTCAAAAATGCATTGCTAAAATTCCCAATTCAAAATGCCCAAGCCCTATTCCTAAAAGTGTGGAAAATCCCTATGATATCCCTATCATTGACATGGCCGGTGCAGAACATCAAAGAACTCTCATTACAATGGCACAGTCCATAGAAAAAACAAACAATATAACAAATTAAAAAATCACATAGTGATGGCCAAGTTTAGTTTTCAGAATCTGATGCCTAACAGTTACACCCAGCTTACTGTATAATAAGAACAGAACAAACGTTACAAGGGCATAACTGGTTTTTATAATTAAATGAAAATTTCTTTTTGTGTTTTGAGATTTGATGGTCTTATTTATTGATCTGGCAAATATTAGATATATACACAGTATGTTCTAAGCTTTCTTGTACATGTATTTCTACACATACGTATGTCTTCACAATATTCACCAAAACTGTGACTCTTGTTATGATGCATACTTCATGGTTTTCCTATGGACTGAAAAGATTCTTATGTAATCTAAGCATGTCTCTCTTGTTCTTTCTCTACAGTAGATACAGCATTTGGGTTTGGCTGTGGCAAAAACTTGCTGTACATGTATACAGACAACATAACCAATGCAGCACCAGTCAAAAACATGGCCGACAATTTAAAACTAAAAAAGTACACTGATGCAATACAGGAAATAATAATAGCCCCTGATGTGGCGAAACCTTTCAATATATTATCCGCATACTTCACCACCACAGCCACCACGAGACCTCCAAACGATTGCAAACATATGACAATCCAAACGATGTAATCATAACCAAAGAAAAATCCTTTTTCTGTAACTTTTTGTCCATCGTTAATTTCCATAGCAATAAAACCAGTTACTGATCCCAGGAAACCAAGTTGAACATTTCTAAGCCATACTGACTGCTTTGTTCCTTTCAAAATTTTCTCAAAGTAAACTCCAGCAAATCCAGACATACAACACTGAATTAATACTGCAATGAGACCAAGCAAAGGCTTCTGTTCTGTTGCTACAATAGATTTTGAACTGGATACACCTGGTTGCAGTTGTACTAAAGACACTCCAACAAATAAGATGAATAATGATATCCACTGTAGTCTACTTAATACTTTGCCCAGTAGTACTACAGAGAACAGTGCTGTTGTAAGGATTTTCAGCTGGTATGTGACCTGTTAGAAAACAAAATACAGAAATGATTAGATAAAAAATATCAAAATATCTGTCGCAGTAGTATTATATTTTGTGGGTCTCTGTGGATGATAGGTTAGAGCCGTGTGCATTACAAAACTGTGTCTCTCGCCTCCAGTCGTTGTGGGTTTGAGCCCCAATGGAACCTGCATGTAAGTTGAGTGGAATTTTGCTGGTTGACTAAGTGACAGAATGGTGCTCTTTTTCTAGGTACATTATAATCAGGTCATTTTCTCCACCATTATAATCTAAATGAGGATGTTACCATATGACTGAAAATGTTAGTCTTTTATATTGTAGTTTTTCTCATTTAATTCACTTAATTAGGCAATGTGTGTTTTACATATACTTTACAGATATATTGTGATTTAGAAAACCTTCTGGTGTACAATGTAGTTGATGATAAGAAAAAATAGAGTTCTGATTTAGTTTTGATGTTCAACATCCTGGAGCCAGATTTACAAAAGGTTCCAAGTCTTAGATTTTGTTTTAGTTCCACACTTACGACTCATGAACATTTTACAAAGACTTAGGATTTGTGACTTGCCAAGAGGCAGTACATACATGTAGACCTAAGTTTGTGACATAATTCAACTTTTGAAATACATGTATATGTGTATTAGGTATAAGTACATGTACAGTGAAACTTGTATATACAGACCCCTTTCATGACACAACAAAACCAGTCATTATAGGGAGGTGGTCTTTATATAGAGGTTGATTTGTACACAAATGGTAATACTGGGGACAGCAAAAAATGGTCTTTGTGACCAGGTGGTCTTTGTGACCAGGTGGTCTTTATACACGGGTGGTCGTTAAAGCAGGTTTTACTATTTTTATAAACTATTAAATTTGAAAATGTGTGAAATATGTGTTGATAAAACATTTTACATTTGTACAAAGAAAAGATTTTACAATGTGTGTCATAGATGGAGAAATAATGCTTTAGGGAAAATCTAGACATGATACAATTTATAAAACATGTTGAATAAAAGTGATGTAATTATCATCATAAAAGACCCGCTCTAAATGCAAATGTTCAAATATTTTCTATCTACCCGAATGTTTCATTGTTCAAAATTCTCTGTTTGTGAACTTCAAAGATAAACAAAATAACATACATGGGTCATACAGTGTATACAAAAACTATTTAGGTGCATATAGTGAATAAATCTGATACAAGTTAGTGGAAAATCAAACTCAAAAGAAAGAAAGAAAAAGCAATATCAAAACTTTGTAATTATTGTTTTTAAAATACATGTAGGACATGTTTGTAAAATACATCTAGGATACATTTCACAAAAAAAAAAAAAATAAAAAGCTTACAAACAAATCAATTATATTTTTGAAAAAAAAAACCCACCTAATAATAATACAATGTAATAACAATATTAGTAATATATTTCCAGATCAGATACTGATAGGAAATGAATAAATAACACATGTACAGGGGTTTTCCTACACTCCTAAGTACTGCATCCGGGGTCCCAAAAATTGGGAAAATATACAACATTTTAACTCAAACAGAAAAAAATTGTTTAAACACTTACATTGTATATATATACCATTATTCTTTATTTTGAAATTCCAAACTGGTAATTTTTGCATACTTTGGAGGAAAACACAAGTCATTTTTCCATGTTCCCATAACAAGACCCCCAAAATAGCTAAGGAAAAATCCATGATGACTTTGATGTAATATCTGTACATGTACATATTGTACCCACTGTCCATCCTTGTGTATCTGTCCCCACTAACTAGAGTAGCCCCAGGGATTTACCACTCTCTTTTGGGAATGGGGCCTTGGCCTTTTGAATTGGGATTTTAGCAACATTTTGTTGAAATTGGGAAATCTAAAAATACACAAACTTGTTTGGAAATACTGGAATCTCTTCAAATTCATTGTAAGTTTACTTCAATTGGAATTTTTTTTTTTGTTTGCAAATTAATTGGGAAAAATATAATTTTTAGCATTTGGAATGAGGCCTTATTTTGACCCCAATGATAAGGTGGAAAATCCCTGAGCCCAATGCTTGTACATATAAAATATGAAAGAGTCATGCTATGATTAACTTACCTGAAAAACAGCTACATCTAAATTAGATACTGCTACAAATAACAGATTATTCTGTAGAGCATACAATATGGCAGGTACAGATATTTTCAAGCAGTCCAATGGCTGTTTGATAATATTTTCATGCAGATGATTCAACCACTTTGAGATGCTGCGTTCCTCATACAAAATGTATAAAAGACATGCGGCACACTTAAGAACTTCTGACATAATGACAGCTGTTGTAGATATAAACATATCACCTTGTCTTACACGAGCATATCGCATCATAAGGATAAACACTGCATTCTGCATCATCAGAGTTACTAAACTGAAGTACTTCAGGAAGGAGCCCGTTTCTGACAAAAGAAAACAAACATAAAATAGAAAATTGTTTATATAAATATTGTATGTTTATGTATAAAGTTTGTATGAAAAAATAAATTCCCGGAGGTTACCTGTATTTTACTTTCAGTTGTGCTGTTCCAATGAAAAAATCAATGAATGGGATGTCAAAAATTTCTAAACTTAAGTCGGAGTTACATTGTCTCATATGATACCTACATATTTTTATATTTTTGGTTCCCTCTGTCGTTTTCTTGCTGTGTGGGACCCCGAGGGACCTAACCCAAGTCTGAAAAAATGATCAAGACTGAAAGAAAATGTTCAACTGGAATAAGGTACATTTCTAAAAACTTTATACCTTGTTACTGATTCCAGTCAGCATTGTAAAGTTGTCATTGTCATTTTTCATTATTATGTGATTTTGGCTTTATAATGTTTTGGTTTATAGATAATTTTTAGATCAGTTCTGCTGTCTGACCATTCCTTTGAAAATTTTGTAAAACTATTTGCGGCGCGGAACTTATGAGTTGAATTATATTAATACAGTACTGACTATCAGGTTTCCATTGTTATTGGACTAAACCATCAAGTAGTTATATGAAATATATTTTAATAGAGCATACCAGACCCAGGCAAAATTACAAATAAAAAGATTTCCTAACACTGGACTACAAGCCTACCTGAAACTCAAAACCTCACTCTTTTTTTTCATATTCTCCCCTGGAATAACAGGTACATACATTGTAATATATTAAATTACTAAATTCCCATTGTAAGCCTTGAAAATCTATTCTTGATGAACCTAAGCTATTGGAACTAATTGATGTCCACCTAACTTACTGGTAACACATCTGACACAGGTTGTCAGTTTCTAAACAAACAAAATTATTATGTGATTTTGGCTTTATAATGAATAAATGATCATCTGTGGTAGTTATAAGAGTGAGATTTGGTTTAAATCACTTCATCTGCTGTATAAGACAATTTATGTATCTTAATTAATAATAATTTTAGAAGAAAAAAAATTATTTAAAGCATATTTAAAACTTATGTAATATACATGTAGCTTGTCATATTACATACATGTACCAAGAAAGAAACTGAAGGAAATCAGCAATGCCATTCTCCAGCATCTGCTTCTGTTTGGTGGTGGTGGTGGTGGTGGTGGTGGGGGGGGGGGGGGTTGAGCATGGTGAGTAAAGTAATAGAATCAATTCATTATGACAATAGAACCACATGTATTAGGAACACTATCAATCATTTCATACTCATCATTTATCGTAATTCTTTTTCACTTAATGTAAAGCTTAATTTTTTTTCCTGATTTTTTTTTAATTGTGTAACATTACTGCATATACATTCAGTTGGAACTCATACACTTAGGCCTATAGAGTTCCAAGCGATAAAATATTGTTTATTTTTCAGTTGAATTACTGCTGTTCTTTTGCAATTTTCTGTCATAATTTTGGGAATTTAAACCTTATATATTCCCCACTAGGCCCAATACCAGCCCTAAAAAAAGTGTGAAAATATCCATAGGCTAGCAAAGGTAAACATTTTGTGGCATGTTACTTGCATGTACTACCGAGCAATAGATAAAATTTTGGTGATTCATATTTAACTTCATTACTTTTGTTTATTATGGCATCCAGTATTAGAAAATAATCAAATCTTTATTAAATAAGTGTCATTTAGGTATATTTCAGTGTCATTGCATTTAATACCCTGTAATTTTGGTGAATGAGTGTTATTTTGGTTATTATTCTATGTACCGGTAAGCAACACTTGTCACTTACAAATAGATATAAACAATAATGAACACGTACAGAAATAAAAAGAATAATAACACACCCAGTCAATTTTAGATCTACTGGCTAGTACTGCAGTAGCGATTTATCAATTGCTGTGAAACTTCATCTTACACAACGGTTGGTGGAAAGCAGTGCATAGAATAAACGAAATGATACTCATACACCTAAATGACGGGGTATTAACCGAACTGACACTGAAATACACAGAAATGACACTAATTTAATAAAGATTTGGTTATTTTCTAATACTGGATGTCATAATAAACAAAAGTAATGAAGTTAAATATGACTTTTGGTTTATAATAGAAATATTAACACAAATGTCCTCTTTCCGTTTCTAATTACTCCACAAGTGTTAATTTTTTTTCAAAATGGAATAGAACACAAATTGTTGCTATTATTTGTGGTTATCATTTATTTTCCGTTTACTTATGGTAACAAAGCATCATTCGGTTAATACCCCATTATTTCGGTTAATACCCCGTTATTTCGGATAATACCCTGTCATTTCGGCCATTCTTGTTTATGAGTAATGAGGTGTCAGAGGAAATTCAGCATAATCTTTTCTTCTCAAAAAGTAACAATATGCATATTAACATGATCTTTTAAGCTCAAACTGATCATGAACAACACAAATATATAAAAAATATTGTCTATACTGGTGTCATTTCGGTTTATGATAGCGGAATTCATTATAGCGTCATTTTGGTGAATAGGTGTCATTTCCGGATTTCGGTTTTTCTATGGACCAGGTGGAAAGTATTACCTCGACGTTTCAACAGAAATTAGCACGGCGGTATCCCTTTCACTGTTTCAACTCCCCACAGGCACTTGTTTCTATCAATAGGGGTTGAGATTTACGTTTTCATGTGTAATTATCGACCCACATTGATTGAAACAAGTGCCTGTGCGCCCCCCCCCCCCTTATAATTCTATAGAAGAACAGATTTTAACCTGCTTGGTTCGACATTTTTGAGATTGTCTCTTCTTTGTTAACTCCGTTCTGGCCAAGTTCTAGAGCAGTTTTCTCTTTCATCTGTATATTAAACTAAATGCCAATACAAAACACGAAAATATCCCGATCTACATTCTCATTGATTACAGGAACCTGATTACATGTCAACGGAAGTGGCAGGCGAGAGTTGGTGCGCGACTAAATTAACGTTCGATAAGGATACTCGGTTATATTTTAATCCCGATTATTTAAGGAGAAGTATGGTACCCTGGGGTAAACAATAAACTGATCATCATTTTTTTTTTATTTTTGCATACTTATATGTGACAGTATCAATTTATGCAATAAATTGATGTATATATTTCATAAAGTTTGTTCACTTCTCTTTTTTATATTTAACTTCAATAAACATATGGATGACATCACAGGTCAACATAGGTCATTTATACATATTAGACATAAAACACTGTTGGTCATTTCATACATGTATCACACACATTCATTGGCCATTCCACTATCATTGGTTATTATTTTCCCTCTCTTTTCTTTGTTTGAATTAAGTTCTGACTTTGGTCAGCCAGAGTGAAACAATTAGTATTGGACAGACTTCAGACTTCTATTTCTATTTTAAATCCTGTAAATCTAAACAACTAATTTACTAGTGATGTGAATGAAACTGTGAGATTTTTAAATGACAATTGTAAATAGTTTGATTTTTATGAAATAGATTTGAATGATTGATATATTCTTATATAATGAACCATTAAGAATTCATAAGGTGAAATCTGTGTTACATAAATATGTTTATATATATTCACTGTACAGATTAAACAAATTCTAAAGTGGTATTTATTATTAATATAGGTCAGTGTACTTGATATAAACTAAAAGAGGTGCAATTAAAGTGGCTCTGTACCACCCACAGGTTGGTTGAAATATATTTATTTCAGAATAAGTTTATTGTAAATTTACAATTTGTAAAGTGAAATACAAATCTGTTTTCATTGAATATCTTTTATTACTATAATTTTCATAAAGGGAGATAACTCTGATGATTGATGTAAAGGTAAATCTATTTAAAAAAATAAATCCGTGCTGAATATATAGAATGTACTGACCATGATTTTAATGTATGTTATAATTTGTTTACCAAATATCAATTGTTGTTTTATTTGATTACAGAGCTGATGATTTGAACATATTTGTAAATTGATTATCTGAGTAATAAACATCATATTGTAAAGAACCCAGACAGTGTTTGTTTTATTCTTGAGGACACACTGTTACAAAATGGCGCCCACATTGGGACCTGAGAATTGGGACTCGAGAAGTTGTGTGTACACCTGATGATCAGTGAGACGGATCCAAAGGGACAATTTGAATTTTATGAACATACAGAACTTTGGATATATATATATACTGTGATTCCTTGATGTCTTTGAACTGACTAGATACTGTGGTGACTGCAGTTATTGTAATCTAACATTTAACTTTTTAACATTCTTGTGAATTCTGTATATGGACTGTGGAATTTATATTTACCAGCACGGTAAGGTTACTTTTTACTAACTAGCTCCCTGTTAATCAGCCATTGATTGGTCAATGTGTTGTACAAGAGGTGATATTTTAAGCTCTGTAACAAAACCATACTGTAAATTAGTGTAAGTGTATACAAATTTTTAAGAGAGTTATGTGAGAGATGTTTATATAGTCTACTTATCAAGGCTAAGAAGGGATTATCCCATATGGCTGTCACATCCAATACATCAGATGAGTTGACTGAATTAAAAGGAATGATACAACAATTGACTACAAAGGTCAACAATATTGAAAAGAGACTGCAAAGAGATAGTCCATACAAACCACAAGAGAATGTGAAGCAACAGTATGAATGTATGGATTAGTAGAACAAATAATCTTGTACATTTGTGGGTATATAAGGGATATTTACATATGCAAGAGTTATGCCCTTTCCCGAATTTAGATTTTTTTCTATCAACTGTCCCATTCATTATTAAAAAACATAATTTATTCGCACAACTCATATTTTTCTGGCTAACTAGGTAAAATTTATATAAAGTCATGGTATGAATGTGTTTTTATGCTTTTATTAGAGTTGGTGGATAAAGAAGACGAAAGATTAAAAGTTGTGACCCCAAAAATACCAAATTTTTATCACACTTTAATCTTGTATTCGGTCACTGTAAAGTATTTAGTCTTTCATATTTTTTCTCTAGATGATCAACTCAGAATGGTTGATAATTATTTAGATTCAATAAAATAAGTTGTGGGTATATAGCGAAGAAATGCCTAAATTGAGTATTTTTAACAAAACATCATTTAAGAAACTACTGTACCACCATTTGACCTTTAGTGTGACCTTGAACATGACATTGACCTTGACTGGGTGATGCTGTGTGCAGCTGTGTATCATAGTTTACACAAAAACATGACTGTTATATCATTTTATTCACAAAGAACAACCTTATTTACTTTTTGATGTGAATTTACCATTTAATTTATGTCTTCTGTTGACAAATGTGCATCTTTGTGTACATTAGTAGTTATAGGCAGCTCTCCGGCGTGCCATTTGAATTTAACCGCCACTGATGACGTCATCAGAATGCTGGCTTCTGATTGGTCAATTCAAATGGCACGCCGGAGAGCCGCCTGTGACGTCATAAGCGGAAGTGCGTCATACCGGAAGTGAGGTCATACCGAAAGTGTGTCATACCGGAAGTGAGGTCATGTTGTCATGGCAATAAGGAGAAAAGAGCCAATCGTTGAGCTTGGAGGCGTGTCTATGAGCGGAAGTGGAAGGTTGTGGGGGCGGCCATCTTGGCTAAGGAGCCAATGAGAGCCTTCGTTACAAGAGGTTGGGGTCACGAGAAGTCACGAGAGGTCACGTGAGTTCCCGAGAAGTCAACAGTAAGAGAGAGAAGTTGGGTTTTTCCAGTTTTGAGCTGAGAGTGAATCTATTTTTAGAACCGAAACTTTGGGTTTTTCCAGGTTTGTGAAACCAGTAGTTAGTGGCGCCACCGTCGGTGAGAGTGCACAAGTGCGCATGCGCGAGAAGCGGTAGGCCGAGCTCGACTCAAGCTTGTACTAAGACTTGTAGAGTATGTACAAAGGGAGATTACTCTGTATAGACTCTATAGGTGAAACAAAGGGAGATTACTCTGTATAGACTCTATAGGTTATACATCACTCTGTATAGGTGAAACAAAGGGAGATTACTCTGTATAGACTATAGGGTGAAACAAAATGGGTGATGACTCTTTATAGGCTGTAGGCACTAAACCAGAGAGGGAGGGTGGGTAGTGAAACAGAAAGGTTAGGAAGGGTAGCCATCTTTGGTATGGAATCATGGGATATCTAGTTTTTCAGGGACTGACTAATCTCACGGCAGGAGTGAGAACCATAGAACATGAAAGTGTGTAACGTACTCAAAGTTTGTCAAAGTGATCAAGTGTGTACCGTTCTCATGTTTCAAAGTTTGTCAAAGTGATCAAGTGTTTGTGTCGTTCTCAAAGTTTGTCAAAGTGATCAAGTGTGTACCGTTCTCATGTTTCAAAGTTTGCAACGTGTGCAACGTTCTAAGTTATGAAGTCTCAAAGTGACACAAGTGACAAAGTGACACAAGTAGCACAAGTAACAAAGTGACACAAGTAACACAAGTGACAAAGTGACAAAAGTTGTAAAGTGTAAAGTATGAAGTTGTTCACTTACGTCGTTTCAACAAGTTTTTATATTTCTTGTACTACTGTATATAAAATAAAAAATTAAACACTCACCCAATTTTTCTGACGATGTTGACTCTTCGAGCTTTGGCTGCCAAATGAGCTCTCAGAGGTCTAACTGAACTTATTCTCAAGTTTTTAATGTTACTATTTTTAGAATTGCCTCGTTTTGAATGTCTATCTCATAAAATTTGATGAATCAAGTAAGAAGAAATAGTGAATGTTCACATTTACTTACTATGGATTAGACTTACCACTACAGTATAACACAACACATACAAAAAAAAAAAACTGCATACTTTCAGTTAAGGTTTCTTTTCGAATAAGATGAATGGCCCTGAAAAGGGCCGTTTGTTTTTGGGTTGTTAAAACCCTATTCCCCGTCCATCAGACGTCGCAACTGACTGACTTCGGCTTCTTTTTCCTTGATCAGGCGTCTAATTTCTTGCTCCTGCAGCCTCAGAAGCCTCAAATCTGCCTGAGCCATAGTATACTGCAGCTCAGGCAGTGGAGGCGCTGATGGTACAGCCCTGGGTGGAGGAGGTCTAGGGGGTGGTACCCTAGATCTGCAAGGTGGTGGTGGCGCCGGACGGTCTAAAAATGCTAGCCGACGGGGAGTAGGCCGCACTATCGTTACTTTTCTCATCGGCGACGAACACCGATGAATGCCTCTGACGAAATCACTTTCACTAGGGATATCTTCAATCCTGTCCATGATAATGATGAACTGATACCGAGTCACACCAAATGTCTGGTTTATATAGAGACTATGAACGCGCACGCAATCAATGACGTCAGAGGTCTATTCGGAGTATGAGTTTGTTTCATGACTCCTACTACTACTACTCGGAACGTTTTTGGCTTATACCTTAGATGTTTTATGCATACACTACTCAAGTGACTATGTATATAATACATACATGACTGAAGTGACCATGTATATAATACTACATCTCTCAGTTTCATTACTAGTATTAAAATGGCTTACTATCAGTCCATATCTTCCGATACGATACAATTAAAGCATGAATTTAACATGGTTGTGGCGGGACCTACCAAATCAGGGAAAACTGTATTTGTAAAACAGTTGATAGAATGGAAGGATCAATGGATTCATTCCCCTCCCGACAAAATTGTTTGGTGTTATCGTGAATGGCAACCTGCTTATGAAATCTTACAACGGGAACATCAAGTTCACTTCGTTCAAAATATACCTGAGGATGACGAAGTCTTAGTTTCTGATCCAACTCGTCGTCACCTACTTGTCTTTGATGATATGATGGGCAGTAAAGCTTTCGATTCTATCGTAGAATGGTTTACACGTAAAGCTCATCATCGAAACACAAGTGTGATCTACATCACTCAAAACTTGTTTGATCGTGCTAAACAATATCGTACCATAAGTCTGAATGCTCATTATCTCGTCCTGTTTAAGAATCCTAGAGATAAATCTCAAGTGACCAGCTTATCACGTCAATTAGACCTATCAGGTTAAAAACCATGCTTATCACGATGCTACAAATCGTCCTCATGGTTATCTCTTGATTGATCTCACATCGTCTACCCCTGATAATCTAAGATTAAGATCAGATCTGTTTCATCCTTGGTTTACGGGAGGAATAGTGTTGTATACACCTTATAAGTAGACAGTCACTTTCTCTAGGGTGTCATTTCTCGTATTCCTGTTAACGTAGAATCATGAATCCTTTACCTAAAGCCACCAGTAAACTGGTGACTACTCTAAGAAAATTACAATTGGAGAAAGATCCCGTCAGACGTCAAGAACTGTTAGAATTAGGTAGAGACGCTTTATTGAAATGGTTTGGTATGGGGGCTAAAAATCTTCTGTCTGGTACCATTCCAGTGACTAAAACCTACAGCAACGTTAATACAGAGAAATGCTGATCATTTAAAAAATCATTGCTGACCCAAAAGCTGATGAAGAAGCTAAGAAAACTGCTATCTTAAAACGAGGAGGGGCAGGGTTCTTAGGTGGGGTAATCATTCGATCCCTGTTACAGTGGGCTAGTCGTCTCAAGAAGAACACTGCACCTAAAAAGAAAAAAACACCCCCTCTTCCTAAGCAGAGCCCTAAAAAGAAGAAGAGTCCTAAGAAGAAGAAGAGTCCTAAGAAGAAGAACCCACCATTGGTTCTAAAACTAAATCTGAAACAGATTCGTGAAGCTAATACAATGAATCAGACTACTCCTACACGAATACCGTCTCCACCTGTAACCAACAGTCCTGTAGCAGGAACTTCTGCTACTGCAACATCTATCTTTGGACAACCTATACGTCTTCCTGGTAGACCTAATATCAAAATTACCCCAACGGAAACAACCTTCTATTACTAAGACTAAGACTAAAGCAGTCCTACAGGCACTGAATGTACCTAAGAAGTCTACTCCTACTAATACTCCCAAGCAGTCTTTGTTATTTCCCTTATTACCAAAACCTTTAACTGCTAAAGATGTATCATCTCAGCTGAACAAACATGTTACATCTACTCCAAAGTCTACTCGTTTACCTTCGTTTGCTTCTACCTTTGGATCTCCCATCACCAGTCAGCCCAAGACACAGGCTACTTCATATATGAATAGCTACAGATGTCTATGGTGTCGGGCTCTTTTTACTACGAGTAAAGAACTTCAAGATCATAAACGACTTCAACATCATATGTTGATATAGGTTTATAAAACTACCTCAGATCATGTATTGAGTCATTTGTATAGAATACTTAGTTGTAGTGTCATCATGGCACCACGAAAAAGTAAGCATGGGCTTGAATCTCATGCTGCTTTGATTAAAGTCTTAGGACAAAAGCAGTACCCTATTGAGTTTAAAAAGATGATCTTACGGTATGCCCCTGATGATACGATCATGAAAATTTGTGAAGTGGTGTATAACATCATAAAAGGAGTGATTCCTTTAACAAAAACGTCAGAAACAGCACTTGGGTTCAAAGAAACGGGTCTTAAGAAAACTAGTTCATCCTCAATTGACTGTCCCTCAACGACGTCGAATTCTAACGAATCAACAGGGTGGTGTGTTACCTATCTTACCCTTATTAGCGCCATTACTAGGAGCCATAGCTTCTCCTGTCTTAAAATCTATTCTATAACCATGAGCACACGAAAAATGATCTTAGTTCCCGAGAGGACCATGGAAGAACTCAAACAATGGAGAGAAAGAAGTTTAAATCCTTTGCCTCATACACCTGAAGTAGCATCTTCGGTGCGTTTAGGTAATGAATTAGATACGATTGTAGATCGTGATGATTTGACTCCTGAAGCTAAGGTAGCCAAGTTTTGGTCAAGAACTTCATCGATAGCGTACGTATCTACAACAAGCTCGTCATCCTGTAGAAGAGAGACCTTGGTCTCTGAAAAACAGATAAAGTCAAAGAAGTCAAAGATGATGTTAAAACTGAAATGTCTTCTGATGATCAAGATCTTATGACAGCTATTTCATCCAGTGTCACTGCTCCATTAAAACCCAAAAGTCCCTCTGTTATTTAAACATCTCAAGAAACATTCTGATGTACTAACATGGGAAAAAGACGGTCAAATACAATACAAAGGAAAGACCGTCCCTGGGACCAATATGGTCGATCTCGTAACTGATGCTTTACGAACACAACCTAGAAAAGGGTATCAACCCTCGGGACTTGATAGTTTTGTAAAAGGATTAGTGGAATCGAATGTTCCTCGTGATTGGATACGTAACCCTAATTATATCAAAGTGATGAATCAACCTATTGTAAAACCAAAGGCTATGAGTACCCCTAAACCTCTGGATAATGATGATGAAGATGACACAGGGTTCTATGACGCTATGCCTTCTCTTCCTTTCCTTCTACTGACATAAAAGATTCTGCAAAGACACCCCTTAGTCAGAAAATGGTGAAGGATTGGCAAAGATTGACTCCTACGGCCTGGTCTACCATTAAAAAAATCTAAAAAGAGTTCTCATCTTCCAGAATGGATCAAAACTCAAAATCTTCGCAAAATGCCAAATTAGCATCCATCTATTATGATTCTCCTAATCGGGGTGGTTATGCAGGTGTACAACCTCTCTATCGAGAAGTGACACGTCGAAAGTACCCCATTTCTCTAAATGAAGTCAAACAATGGTTGAAAGAACAAGACACGTATACGCTTCATAAAGCTATCAAGAGAAAGTTTCCTCGTAACCAAACGCGAGTGACCGATATGGATGAACAATGGCAATTAGATTTAGCGGATGTATCCAACATCAAGACACACAATGATGGGTATACGTTTCTCTTATGTGTCATTGATGTTCTATCTAAATATGCTTGGGTCATCCCTTTGAAAAATAAATCTGCCAAAGAAATGGTACGAGGGTTTCAAGCAGTATTAAAACAAGCTAAAGGACGACGTCCTATTCGTATACAATCCGATAAAGGAAAAGAGTTTTTGAATCGTGAATTTCGTCATACGTTTCATGATATTCATTTCTTTACGACAGACAATACAGAAACAAAAGCTAGTATTGTAGAACGCTTTCAAAGGACCCTAAAAGCTCGCATGTGGAGATATTTTACTCATACTCGTTCACGTCGTTATGTTGACGTTCTACCCTCAGATTGTTCAAGCTTATAATCAATCGTATCATCGTAGTATCGGTAGAAGTCCCATAGAAGTCAATCCTTCCAATGTGTTAGAAGTCTGGGAGACCTTATATGGTACCCCTTCTAAAAACCGTCCATTGCCCAAGTTTCATACAGGTGATCGCGTACAGGTGATCGCGTACGTATCAGTAAAGTAAAGCGTACATTTGATAAGGGATACTTACCTAACTGGACCACGGAACTGTTCACGGTCGAGAAACGAGTACCTGATCGTTATCCTTATGTGTATTACATCCAGGATGATCACCAAGAACGATTGGAAGGTACGTTTTACGAATCTGAATTACAACCCGTTGTGAAAACAGATGATGTTTATGAAGTCGACGAGATTCTCGATCATAGAAAAAGGCGTGTAGGTAAAAATCGTGTTATAGAAGAAGTGAAGGTACATTGGAAAGGATATCCTTCTACGTTTGATTCATGGATCCCCAAATCCAACTTGATCGACCAGTAGACTCGGTAAGCCGATTGTCTATCAGAGTTAACAATTAGCCCACCGAGCAAACACCCGATAGAGTGAGTCATACGCCTAGTACTACTTGGAAATGGTGCGGAGAAAACATACCTCGGAATGAAATTGTATTCTTTGTTCAAGTCATTCTTGCCTTTACTATCATCATAGCTTGTGTCGTTCATTTGGCTTTGAAAGATGACAATAGTCAGTTCTGGATGGTTATGTTAAGTGGGTGTATGGGGTACATCATGCCTAATCCTAGTATGAAACTACCTTCCAAAGCAAATCATTGAATCTATAAAGATTTCAAGTTCCCACGTTTGAATCCATTCCTAAGGACTGTATTGATAGTGACACATTATGACACTCATCGTTCATAAAGGGGTACCCCGTCAGAAAGGCTATGGGCTTCTCTTCCCTAAACTGACTCAATCGTTAACGAGAACAACTCATGGTCTGATCTCTCCTCAGAGAGGTGGGATCATCAATCCATTAAGACTTGCAGGGAGTATCGTCAATACACTCGTAGGAGCATTTAGTCCTAAAGCATCTGATATGCAATATGGCAAAGGTATTTGGTCAGACTTTCTCAAACCTACCATGACGAAAGCCATTCCTCATATAGCTAAATTTGCTTTGAATACGGGTATGGATGTGATACAAAATAAACGTTCATTGAAAAATGCTCTTGTTCAACGAGGAAAAGAAGCCGTGAGCAACTTAATGACGGGTCCTAAGAAAACATTAGCTCGTGCCCCCTCTCATGTCGCTTCTCGTTTAGCAGGCAAGAAAACGAACAGGAACAACGAGTCATACGAACAGTAGTATAAAAAAGAAACGAACGAGCCGTCCCTTTCAGTCTACTTCTACAAGTAAATCTAAACAGGTCGGAAGAGAGCAAGATATCTTTGACTAACAAGATGATGATGCAAAAAGATTCCTGTGAGTGTAGTAGTGAAGCTTTAGAGTTGTTTAATGTCCCTCCCACCAATGTAACCTTAGAAGAAGGAAGATGGGTGGAATATTACCCCATCTCTAGTGTCAATACACAATCTGCTCCTATTGAGTTTGAAATCAAAGGACAAGGCGATGAGTATTTGGATTTGAACCAGACCTATGTGTACGTAGAAGCTAAAATCGTCAAACAAGATGGAACTGATCTAGCAAATGATACTCAAATCACTCCCGTCAACAATTTGCTGCATAGTTTGTTTTCCGAGATCGATTGTAATCTAAATGGAAAAGTGATCACTCCTGGAACCGATACCTATCCCTATCGAGCTTATCTCGAAAAGTTGCTGTCCTTTTTCTAGCGAAACGTTAAAATATCAAATTAGTGCTACCAGTTTATGGTACAAGGATCAACCTGGACGATTTTGACAAGTTGAATCCTCATGCCGATGGATGTCGCCGATAAAAAACTCAGGATTAGCTGATCGTCATGAACGTATCAGTGAAAGTAAAACCTTTAATATGATGGATCGTCTCCATTTGGATCTGTTTGAACAGAAACGATTTCTACCTAATGGTATAGATGTACGTCTAAGGTTTAATAGAAGTCGTGAACCCTTTTACATGATGTGTGACGGAGGAGAATTAGGTTATTTGAAGATATTACAAATGTATCTAGTGGTACGTAAAGTGAAACACATTGCAACTTTACTGAATCAGATGAACGAACAGATGAATACCAGTACTGCAAAATTTCCCTTGAGACGTGTAGAAGTGAAAACGTTTACCATTCCTGCTGGGACACGTTCAAAGATTACAGATCATTTGTATCAAGGTCAAATGCCAAAACGTATAGTAGTAGGTATGGTGAGCAATGCCGCTTTCAATGGGGATGCGACAAAGAATCCTTTTTATTTTCAACATTTTAATGTCAATAAAGTGGATGTTAGTATCAATGGAGAAAGTCTTTGCACTCGTCCTTTAGAACCTGACTTTGAAAACAACTTGTACTTGCGCTCATACTTGAGCTTATATCAAGGATTAGGTCGATTAGGAGAAGACTGGGCCCCTTCCGTGACATTGACAACTATAGAAAGAGGGTTTACCTTGTGGTGTTTTGATTTGACAGCTGATCAAGACAATGATCAGAGCAAGTTACACTGGATAAAAACAGGAAATTTACGCATCGAACTTCAATTTGCTCAAGCTTTAGCAGAGAGTGTGAACTGCATTGTCTATGGAGAATTTGATAACGTATTAGAAATCAACAAACAGAGAGAAGTGGCTATAGACTATTGAAACCATGCAAAGTATTCAAGGCTTGAATGCTCATCAACTCAATAGTATTTTATCACGAGACCCTTATGTAGGACCTTCGTTCGGCGGAGTATACCCCAGAGACGTTTTACCGGACTATCTACCTTATGGCAAACATTCATTTATCGTTAATGCAGATCCTCACGATCAACCAGGAGAGCATTGGGTTGCCATTCATTTCATAGGTCAACAGACTGCTGAATATTTTGACTCTTATGGGCTACCTCCATGGATCTATCCTGATATCTATCAGTTTATGAAACGCCATGCAGATCGAGTGATTTATATTCAGCAGATGTATCAACACCCTCGCACTAAAGTTTGTGGACATTACTGTGTGTATTATTTACGTCAAGGTGTCCCTAGTCATGTTTTATTTCAATCGTTAAGTCCTCAACCTAGACCAAGAAGAAGAAACATTGATCCTTTACTAAACGATCGTTTTGTTTGGAGATGGTTTAGAGAGCAATATCGCATACCTGCACCTAAATCAACCATGTATCAGGCCTGTCAGTCACGACAAGTATGGGTTTAATTACGTCAAGGAATCCGAACCGCCCGATCTAGGACAAAAGCTGACGTTCTTTTACTCCGCGCTGTATGGGCAAGATCAACCGTAGTAGTGAGACGTAATAAACTCTTTGTTGTTTTTTTTTTATTATTTTATTATTATTATTATTTTGCTTTTTGGTATCACTATACGTAGTCTTAGAGGGACGGCCCTAATCCTCCAAGAACTACTTCTAGTTTGAGCGGGGTAATAAAATGTTGAGTGAATAGACTTGTTTATGAGTTATTTATGAGTTAAAAAACAATATAAAGTAGAAAGAAAAGGTGGGGGTGTGCATGAGAGAGAGAGAAAACAGAAATAAGAGAAAGGTGAACATGTGGAGAGAGAGAGAGAAGAAATGAGAGAGAGACAAAGAAATGAGAGAAAGGTGAACATGTGGAGAGAGAAAAAGAGAAGAAATGAGAGAAAAGAAATAAGAGAAAACATGGGAAATTGGAAGCGGGTACAGAGATACGATTCATGGGATCACGTGACCTGATGGGTATGACATAGACTGACATCGCATCGGAGTGCACACAGAGAGAAATCATGATTGCAACTGCTGTTCTCTATTACGCAGAAGAATGAAACATCAGATACGATGTACTCCTGATTGGAATACTTATGTACGTGGTGTGAAAACACCTGCACATTTTATAGGGATTGTGTATCATATGTTTGATGATGAGATTTTTACGACAGACCACTTATGCGTATTAGAAACCTTTACAGAAGATGTAAAATTACGCTCAAAATCCTATCTATTGGGAGATCTACGGTATAACCCGTGACATGATCGAGAGACAACTAAAAATACATAGATGGGATGTCACGTGATTCACTCAGCTATTAAAACTGCAGTTCAGACTTGAAACGGACCAGATGAATCCACTACACTAGTTATTTTCGTCAACATCAACTACAACATGGAGCAGAGCTACAGTCAATCCATTGATAGTCAATGGCACATGGTGTACGCAGAAGCCATATGAAACAAGATGTACGAAGTAGCCAACACTCAATGTTACGGCTGTGAGATTGATCGCAACATTCCTGCCTGATGATGTATGATGACGGCACAATGATGTTTCACTACTTTGACGAGGCTCTAGACACGGTGAACGAAATGAACATTTTGGAAAAATTTGAAGAAAGTTTAGAGCAATCCAGTATTCCTCAAGCATTTAGAGACGTTTACAAACAGACATTCTACTGTCCAGATTGGAGAGCAACCGACTTTGGGATACGGTGTATCGTTTGATGGAACTGGCACCCCGTCTCCATAATGAAGTGACAGTTTAAGAATTGTTTAATTTGTTCATTCAATTATTGTACATTTTCCAGAGGGATAAGCCCCTAACCCTCTGCGAAAATACAGTTTGATTTCTTTTTCATGGGGAAAATTAAAACATTAAAACAAAATTATTTTTGTTTATGTATTTTATCTGGGTATAAGGTGTGCACCTATAGTGTAAGCATAGTACTAGTACACGGTAGACACAAAGGTACAAGAATTATGTGGTGTAAAACACCATTGAGAAACTATGAGAAAGAGTAGTAGTATCACAAACTCTATGAGATGTTTTTGTTATGATGTATTCACTTCATTAGATAAAAGTCTAAATATAGTAAGTCATGTGACTAGAGAGAGGTTCAGTTCAGCCTGTGAAAACTCATTTGAGATCCGAAGCTCGAAAAAAACACTACTTTTAGCATAGGGTGAGTGTTTCATTTTTTATTGGATAGGACAAGATTATTTTCCATACACTAAAAATAGAAATATCTCAAAAAAAAAAAAAAAAAGTCACATGACTAGAGTATAGGTTCAGTTAGACCTCTGAGAGCTCATTTGCGATCCGAAGCTCGAAGAGTCAACATCGTCAGAAAACCACTACCCAGCATAGGGTGAGTGTTTGAATTTTTATTACCATAGGTTTAGTGTTTATCGTATGAAACATGTACAAACAATATCTCAGAAAAAATTAGGTAACTAGCAACGTGAATAAGGTTTTCATTACTTATCACTTAATTATGGTATCAGGGAAATACCCCATCATCTAATCAATGTTCATTCGCTCTAGACCTCAAAGACCCATCACTATACATTTACTCTACAAGTCTTAGTACAAGCTTGAGTCGAGCTCGGCCTACCGCTTCTCGCGCATGCGCACTTGTGCACTCTCACCGACGGTGGCGCCACCAACTACTGGTTTCACAAATCTGGAAAAACCCAAAGTTTCGGTTCTAAAAATAGATTCACTCTCAGCTCAAAACTGGAAAAACCCAACTTCTGTCTCTTACCGTTGACTTCTCGGGAACTCACGTGACCTCTCGTGACCCCAACCTCTTGTAACGAAGGCTCTCATTGGCTCCTTAGCCAAAATGGCCGCCCCCACAACCTTCCACTTCCGCTCATAGACACGCCTCCAAGCTCAACGATTGGCTCTTTCTCCTTATTGCCATGACAACATGACCTCACTTCCGGTATGACACACTTCCGGTATGACCTCACTTCCGGTATGACGCACTTCCGCTTATGACGTCACAGGCGGCTCTCCGGCGTGCCATTTGAATTGACCAATCAGAAGCCAGCATTCTGATGACGTCATCAGTGGCGGTTAAATTCAAATGGCACGCCGGAGAGCTGCCTATAACTACTTACATTGCCAACATCAGTTCCAGTTTAGATTACTGTATTGACATTCTGGTCACGTGACCAGGTGTCTTTCTTCCCCTTACAATGAAATATTGGTGTGGAGTATCAAAATATATATTGTACAGCAAATATTCACATTGGTACTACAAGGACTCAAACTGGTTTCGCAAGTATAAATGATGTACAGCAGATTGACAAAGTGAGAATTTTTTTTTCATTTTTTCTGTAAATATTTATGTGAAACCATAAAAAACCATGAAGAGTCTACATCTATTTTAATTTGAGCTCAAGCCTCAACAGATGAAGTCTTAATGACAGTTCTAACGATCGTCTTTAGCATTTTGTTCAAATGACATTCTTTGTAAAACTATCACGTTTCCATATTCAATAAAAAGAAGTGTGAATATATAAAACTATGATTTTAGTATAAAATGAGAGAAAAATAAAAAGTTTCATTTTTGTCACCCTGCTAAAATTTTATTACCCGGGGTTTTGTTTTGTATGGTGACTGATTTCTGCCATTTCGCCTTATTTCTAACGCGAAAACCCGCCAAACGACGGGTTGTCGCCTTTAATTATCTAAGCTTTCACGCGAAAAGGCGAGAAAATCAACTCGAGAAAGCACCGTTTTAGACATATAATAATTTCGCCTTTTCGCGTAACTTTTGATGCCTTTTCGTGTTGTTATGACCAACGAGAAAAGCCGCCGAACGTCGCCTTGCCACCTTGTAAGATAAACGCGAAAACCTGTCGCATTCCGGAATGACATGCGTATACAAGTATGGTGAAAGTGTAAGTTCAAATATATACAGCATATCGACAAGTCCGGTGAAATGTAATTCTTTTAGTTGTTTAGTCTTTAATTAACTCCGACTTTAGACATAAATGATGTAAAATCAGTGGGTGATAAAAAGTCAATCTTATTTGTCAACTTCAGGTAACGGTTAAGACACAGGGTATTTATTTTGGTGGATATTAAGTATAAAGACGAAAATGAAACGAATTAACTTTCGGAACATCAAATAAATTATAATTGTGACAATTCTGTACAATGGGGATTGTCCTAACTGAACTATTAATCGGGAAACTTAAGCATTCATTTACATGCCTGAAGTTGGACATAAGTTTTGTATATATCTTGTGAACAGTTCAGATTCAAACTTCAGAGTGTGATGTTGTATATCTGTATGCTATTACCTTGAAACAACATCGATGTTCTTTCTTCTGGACAGTCGAGTTACAACATTTGGCACTAAAATCTATACATGTAACTATCGAATGGGTTTTTATAGGAGATATTCTCTATCGTAATAATCGACATATTGATACGCGATTATTTTGGGTCAGCCAATGAATGAACTTGGTGTTTTGTCGCGACAAGATGCTCAATCTATTTCAGTCCCACAGTGCTTCAACTTAACTATTGATCCCATTTAATAAAGTATATTCTATAAAGTCTTGTTACTGAATAATTTAACTCTCCCTCTCTCCCTCTCTCTTAAATGATAAAAACTTTCAAATTGTAGGATATCGCAGATCATACTTTCATTGTACATATTGTCAAATGTTATGACATTGTGATAAGTACACCCTCCGAAGATCAAGCCTAAAGCCTTTAGTAAAAAGCCCGTCGAGGCAACTTTTCACAGATTTTTCATGTCACAAATAAATGGCCCGCCAAACTTTTGTGATTATGACGTCACAATCGGGTGACTTAAAAGTGAACATTGAGAGTCACGTGTCAGACACTTGATATTATGTCGTACTGTATGAAAAGGTGATAAAGCGTTATTTTTTAAAAAGCGACTTCACTCACTTAGACCTAGGATAACACTGACTGTGACAGTATATGTTGCAGAAATAGATATAAGACAGAAACATAATATTATCGTCAGATGCCCTGTTTTCGGCCGTCACCTGTTTTCGTCCTGTTCATGATGTTGCATTTTTTATTATTATACTAACAACAAATCTATGTTGCACCAAAATTGTTCATTTTAAAGCAGCGATCATATAAATGATGAATATATTGCTGAATTAATGAGTTTCCTCAAGACTGTCCAAATGTTACGTCTAATGTATTGTCTACTCTTGACACTGAAATAGATAAGATATATACATATCCATAACCATTATTATGAATTGCCCTCCTTTTTATACATACATCCTATTTTAGGGTGTATGAAAGTATTTTCTTTATCATGCCACCAATTCTAGTTGACTTTTTGATGGATCATACGTATCATTGTATATATTTTACTGTTTTCCTTAATCTTCCTTTTATAATCTTGTATCGTTTCTTCTTTTTTGTTGAGTTTTTCATGCGAACATCGTTGAAATTTGTTCATAGGACACATCCGATCCTGACGTTAAGTTTCGACATTAAAAACTCCCCGATAACTTGATTTCTATATACGAATATCGCATTAGGATCGGCGTGTTCTACGGACGTGCTACCAAATTGAAGGGTATCAAATATGTCGATTTTATTTTTGTTGTGTTTTTAAATCTATTTATTGTTTCTCGTGAAAAATCATTACCTATTATATTACTATTGTTACACGTAGTTTCTATGCACAACAATATACATTCTTGTGGTGACCAAAAGTTAACTTGTTCTACACTACTCCTACATGTTACTCAACAATCCGTCCATTTTTATAAACCATGAGACGCCTACTCGTCCTAAATCTCAATATGTTATATCTAAACTTCTTAAAATATCTGGGGATGTGCACCCGAATCCCGGGCCAATTCCAAGAAATGCAGACCACTCAAATGAATCCGATCTATTCTCAAACTTAGTCGATGTTATCGATGATCTCCAGTCAAACCTATCTATAATACACCTTAATGTACAAAGTTTATTGCCCAAACGTGATGTATTAAATGCAAATCTATTTCACTTCGATGTTCTCTGTTTTTCTGAAAGTTGGTTAAGCAACGAAATTCCTAATTCAGAAATAGCTTTTGACGGGTTTGATGTGAATTTTAGAAATGACAGGACTGATCGCCCGGGTGGTGGGGTTATAGTTTACATTAACAATTCAATTCATGGTAAAAGAAGACGCGACCTAGAAATAGAAGGGTTAGAATGTGTTTGGATTGAGATTAAAATTAAAAATACAGTTGTATTAATAGGTACCTTTTATAGACCCCCGAATAGCGCCTCTTATATATGGAATCTAATAGAAGAGTCGTTCGAACTCGCACTAGACACTGGTTTAAAAAATATAGTCATATATGCGGCGATTTCAACGAAAATCTCCTAAATAATTCGAACCAAAAATTGAAAACAATTTTCCAGACATTAGGGCTAACTCAACTTATTAATCATCCAATTTGCTTTACCGAAAATACAGAAACTCTACTTGATCTTTATGTTACTAATAATCCTAACCTATTTGCTCTTTGTAGTGTGCTTGATCCTTTTCTCGATGTAAATATCAGGTATCACTGTCCTATTGTTAGCTTAATTAAGATCAATAAACCGAAATCCTCATCATTCAAAAGACAAATATGGTTGTATGATAATGGAGACTTTAATGCTTTCCAATCTGAGTTATCAAATCTAAACTGGGATCATATAGTGAATGAAAACAAAAATATTGACTCTTGTGTTTCTCACCTTACAGAATCGTTACTCTCAGCTGCGTCTACATGTATTCCAAATAAATTAATAACAATACGACAAAACGATTTACCATGGCTTAACAATAACATTAAAAAATTAATGAGGAAAAGAGATAGATTAAGAAGAAAAGCAAAAGAAACGAACAGTGAATATCTATGGTCAAAATTTAAGAAAATTCGAAACGCTATTGTAAACGATCTAAGGAACGCCAGAAGAAGCTACTTCGATAAAATATGTAAAAAATTAAATCTAAACAAATTTGGGTCTAAAGACTGGTGGAAATTAATGAAACAATTGCTAGGATCCCCTACAACACGTTCGATATCAATATTGATCACAGAGGACGGTAAAGTTTTGCATGATGACATCGATAACGCTAATTTATTGAACAAATTTTTCTCTCTTCAGTCTACAGTAAACGATACAGGTAAAACATTACCACCCTTTGAAAACAATGTACCCCAAACATTAGATAACGTGTTTATAACAGATACAGATGTAAATGATGTTTTAAAAAATTTGGATACAAGTAAAGCTGTAGGACCTGACTATTCTGAAAGAAGCCGCAGATATTTTATCTCCGCATATATGTAAACTCTTTAACTTATCGCTGACACAGAAACAGTTTCCCACTTCTTGGAAAATTGCTAATGTCGTACCTATACATAAAAAAAATGATCCAAGCAAAGTAGAAAATTATCGGCCTATTTCTTTATTATGTATATTAGGGAAAATTTTTGAAAAATGTGTTCATAAATATATTCACAATTTTATACTAGCTAACAAATTACTATCTTCAAATCAGTCAGGTTTTACAAAAGGGGACTCTACTGTAAATCAATTATTGTATTTGAATAATGAATTTTCAAAAGCTTTAGATCACGGGAAAGAAATTCGGGTAGTATTCTTTGATATTAGTAAAGCATTCGATCGCGTTTGGCACCAGGGATTAATTTACAAACTAAAAAAGTTGGGAATTAGGGGTAATCTCTTAAATTGGATTGAAAATTACCTGTCCTCACGTAAACAAAAAGTTCTTATAAATGGTAAAGGGTCACCTTTACAATCAATAAATGCCGGGGTACCCCAGGGATCTATCCTTGGACCTCTATTCTTCCTAGTCTTCATCAACGACATAGTTCTAGAAGTAGGTTGTTCTATAAAACTATTTGCTGACGACACAGCTATCTATATAATAGTAGATAATCCTCACCTAGATGCAATCGAATTAAACCAAAACCTGAATAAAATCTACGAATGGTCAAACAAATGGTTGGTTAAATTTAATCCTCAAAAGACTGAAACCCTTCTTATTACTCGAAAAATATTCCAGAGAAACCACCCTCCGCTTTTCATGAATAATGTACCTATACAGGAAGTTTCAGAACATAAGCATCTCGGACTTATATTTAACAAATCTTGCCAATGGGGCGACCATATTGATTATATCTTCGCAAAAGCATCAGATAAAATTAAATTACTACGAACCCTGAAATTCAAAATTGACAGAAAATCTCTCCAGTTAATGTATTTTTCATTCATTCGACCAGTATTAGAATACTCCGATATTATCTGGGATAACTGTACCCAAGCTTTAAAAGAAAAAAATGAAAAACTTAATATCGAAGCTGCTCGGATAGTAACCGGTGCCACTAAATTAACTAGTTTAAGATTATTATATGAGGAATCAGGCTGGTCTACACTAGAAAAAAGACGCGAGGAACATAAAACTTATACAGTATTTAAAATGGTTAAAGGTTTAACTCCAGAATATCTTTCATCATTAGTTCCTGATCAGCATTATAATATTCACAATTATAACACACGTAATGCTAAAAATTTCGTAGGTATTTATACAAATAGTACTCATTATTACAACAGTTTTCTCCCTTCTTGCATACGCCTCTGGAATACCCTCCCCCATCACATAAAAGAAATTAATTCAATTGATGCTTTCAAAAAAGCCATTTCAACAAATCACTCAGAAATTCCAAATTATTATTATGATGGTAGTCGACTTGGACAAATTTTACATGCTAGACTTCGTATGAAATGCAGCACTCTCAAACAACATCTTTTTGATAAGAATATCGAACCTGATCCTTTGTGTGTGTGTGTAATGAAATAGAGTCAAATTCTCATTTTTTGCTTTCATGTAAACAATATACAATCCAAAGAAACTTACTAAGAAATAAGATAAGTCATCCCTTAACTATTGATCTATTGTTATACGGAAATAGTAGTCTTTCATATATGGAAAATAAACATATTTTTAATTGTGTCCAAGAATACATAATTAGTACTAAGCGATTCACATAGATATTTTCTCTCCGACTATTATGTCGAGTTTTATTAGGAAATTGTCACCACATTATACATCTCAACTCATTTATTATTGTATGATTATTGTTGTTATAGGACTTATGTACACCTTTTTGATGGTTTTGCTTTTGCCTCATTGTTTTTTTTATGGGCATGAGCCAACTTACGTTGGTACACATGTACCTGATACCCGACTTAATCTGTCTTATCATCGACCTCTTGATGTTCGCTTTATTGTCTTTAAATATCATTACATGCAATGTTCGCCATTTGTTTTCAATCTTTGATGAATCATCTTGAAAATAATATTCTGCATCTTCAAATTTCTTGTCTCCTTTTCTGCCTATACCTTCTTTTCTAACACATTCTCTCCTGGCCATCTTGAAGATTTTATAGTGCATTGGAAACAGGGAAGCAGACTTGCTTTTTTTCAAATCCCTAATTGTATTGCATAACTTGTTTATATGTAACAATTTCAATCTCGAATAAAATACTGTTTAAACCAACAACAAATCTACACACTACGTAGACTTGAACATGTTTAAAGTCTCTTTCAAAGGCGTATATACAATTTTTTATTAAATATACCTATTCAGCTATATTTTTAACGTCATAAATATGCTTTACTTGAATATTTGTTAGGGTTATGACTGTCATGTGGTTATTGGTCGTAAATATTACAAACAAACACGATGAATTTAACATGATTTTTATATAAAATTAGCGACTGGGATATTTTATTTTTCAATGAACATTTGAATTTTTTGGTTTCTAATCTGTATTTAAAGAAATGAAAAATAGTCTGAGCTAGTTATAGTTTATCTCAATTTTAAAGCTAAATACGTGTATATATGTTTTAATCCCAGAGCCAGAAGGCAAAGATATCGACAACACTCACAATTTAGTCACATACATATTCACCAACGCTATATGATTCCTATTTTTATACTGAAAACTATGTACATTTTTATTATTTATATAATCACCAGAACCATGACCTTTGAAAACATGAATTTCCATATTTTAGATTCATCTCCTGTCCATGTTTTGGGCCAAAGTTTACTTAGGCCGAAAACAGGTCCTGTCATTTTGATGACAAGAGAAAATCGCAAATTTAACATAAAAAAACAAAGAAACTTGTGGCAAATAAATATAGAAATATGAAATCACTGGAAAGTACATTCTTTTTAAAGCACAGTACTTAAATGACAGAAAAAAACGGCAGTTGACAACGTACAGTGAAAAGTGCGATTAGGTCGAAAACAGGTTACACAAGAATAATATATAACAAAAGGTACAACCTGACTAAAATATCATCTATATAAATCTAGATGTCTACTACTAGATTCTATTAGTAGATCTAGTGATAGTTAGCATAGGCGTCGGAACCGGGGGAGGGCTTTTTTGCAAAGATAGACATAGGTGTTGAAAATTGGGGCTTAGCCTCCGGACGTTTCTGGCGTGTGTGTGTTTTAAGTTGGTTTAGCCCTCCCCGCCGTACTTTCAATTTGCTTCCGACGCCAATGGTTAGTGAAATCACAACTGCATCGTCGTAAAACCTCGGTCCAGAACCGCTATGCTAAGTGAACATCGATAATATGGATTGTTATTACTATATACAAATTAGCCCTGCGTGTTGGTTCTCGAACTATTAAGAAATTATGGGAATCTCAATCGAACGTACTTAACCGCTCTAAATATCGCGAGATTTGCGGAGTCTAAGAGAAGTATCCGGCAGACGACAACAAGCTTGTGGGACTGCACAGGTGTTACCACTGACTTCCTACATGTCGGAGAGATAAGACTGACTTAAAGTTAGGTTATGTTAGCTACGTAAATGGGAGATATCTCTGACCTATAAATAGATTATGAATGAGGCCACGACGTCTATTACAGCCGCTACGGAAGTGAAAGCATTTTTAAACGATGGTGTAAGTAAGGATCAAGATTCTACTGAGCAAGGAGAAACAAGGGACAGGACATCCAATAATATGGGTAAAGAACATTGAAGCAATTATTAATATTTGTGTATATAAATCTGAATATCTTGTATTGATTTATTTATTTAGACTGACCATTAATTACTGCGTCAGCGTATTACGTGTCCACGTAACCACACACGTACGTTTATCTTTCTATTCTAACTTTGGACGTTTGGTAGAGAACTGTGGGTATCATACAATATTTAAACTGAGAGTGGGCAAATATATTATACATCACACATTATTTGAATCGGACATTTTAGAATTTACACAATGTAGATCTAGTGGATTTATTCAATTTACATCTAGATCTAATCATTTTAGAAATTAATCTTTGAATTATTATAAGATTTGAGGTTTTAATAGACCATTTTCGAGTTGTCTTGTTACATCATGATTCGTCATAAATGAGTGTGGTTTCAAAGAGGAAAGAATGCATCATTATATTCTGGATAAGCAGTTTATTGCCTATACGACCAAGAATATTAGAGTTTAAGGACCATCTACCTTATAACTTTCGTTTTCTCTGTTTTGGGCAACAGAAATTGTCATCATGTGACTGGTAAATGTTTTGTTTACAAATGGTAACAAGAAACTTTTATGTCGTATTTTTAATTTGTTCAGGTAAGTGAGGCTTAAAATAAGATTTGTGATTTATTTGTGAACTTGTGAAAAAAAAAATTTATTCATTTACTAAGGAATATCTGATCCCTGTAATGTAAAATTATGGTACCATGAGCAATGGTGCGATGATGTCTGGCGGAGTTGGGCACTTAAGCATTTACCGGTCAATTTGCATACGGTTAAAACCACAATCACATCCACAATTTTGTCAAAACAAAAGATTACTTTATAATCACTCAAAACATATAAAAATTGATTTTAAAACTCTGTTTATAACACTAATGTAAGAGCAAATAAATACCAACTTACCGTTTTTAAAGGCAGCCGCCATGTCCAGTGGAGTTGTGCAGTGAGTACGACTGGGTTGTTTACAGTTTATAACAAGGTCCAATAAGTATGGAGGTCTGTTCTCATTTACATATATACCGATTGTGTCATTTCATAATCACAAGAGGCTTGCAGTCAATCATCACGGCTGCTTCGTTTGGATAAGTTTATCTGGTCAGACCATTGAAACCAACAAAGAGCATATTAAAGCTCATTTTATGCTCTTTTAATAGTAAATATGATGTTTCATTAGAATGGTTTTTCATATTTTAATATTAACTACTTGTTATCGATTACGGTACCCTTTAGTGGCTTGACCTAGTTCCCGCTGCTTGAATATATTCATACTACAGTAGACCTTTTCAGTCAAAACATTACGTCACGGCATGACCAATTTGAGTAATATTCAATTCTTTCAGAGAAAATAAACAAATCACAACCTATACTGGGGAAGTGCTTTTAGTACATACTAGTTTTCTTTTCTTCGAATGAATTTTCTGAAAATCACAGAATAATTTTCTGGTGCACAAGACGGAGTTGTCTTCCGATAAAGTGAAACTACGTCATCGAAACTTGAGCTACGCAACTCCACTGGACCCGACTGTACAGTTGCAGCAAAAAACATTGTTTCAGCTATTCCTAAATACTAACAACTCTCTAGAAATAAATACAGGACAGTTGCCAGTGATGTGTGAATTTTTTTTAGTGTGGTGTCTTCAAATATATCCTGATACATTAAAGTTCAGTGGTACAGCCGCTTGTTGTAATTGTGCGCATGTTGTAATTGTGCACACTCTACAAATTAAGTCATTTTCATAAACAAAGCATCATCCCAGCCCATCAAAGTTAAGATTTTGTGTATTCAGGGGTCAGACAAAGTACATATACAATGGTTTGTTGTAATTGTGCGCACCTAAGACAAATTTGGTCAAGGAGTCAACTATGAATAAACATTTTGAATTGATTCAAACATTGATTGAATACATCAAACATCAGGCAAAACAGTAACAATAACAACATTTTATTCTGTAATCAATTTTTTTTTTATCAATACATGTAAAATGTAGCAAGATTGAAAATAGACTCACTCCTGTGTTCAGTGAGTGTTTACCATGCATCTAATTGTAATGTAAATGTGTGCATGCTCAACTACAGGTCTTTCCCCTCCTCTACTTTTTCATCATGTTTGTGTGTTAAGCAATGTATAGACAGTCTGTGTGCTTTAGGAAGCCTAAAGGGCTCAATCATAGGTTGGGAGATTTTGTTTATTGCATGTGATTGACAGTGGGCGGAGTTCAACTTGCCAACGTGTGCCTTTGTTGGTATGGAGTAATAATATATATTGTGGGAATTTTGGGGTTTGGCTTCATGTTATTGATTTTAGCATAAACAATACTTACTTTCATCTGATTTCAAAAGAATTTACTTTTTGTGACCTTGAATCACAAAATCTTAACTTTTTAGCTGGGCATATCGCCAAAGGCAATAAATAGTCGGCTACAGCAGTCTTCGAGTTGTGTGCAACCATCTTTTCGCACATGTTTTTGGTCTCTGCAGTACCACCAGAACAAAAGAAACTGCATGCGCGATATAATATAGTGCATATGTGTAATGTAAATAAAATTGTATTAAATGTTCTGTTGTAGTTCATACAGTTGTTTCAAGACGATCTAGACATTTATAGATACAGAATTTTCATCATATCATAAATTACACTAAACTGGAAGTTGTTTGTATCTTTCTGCATACGAAGAGCCAGACAATCTCTTATACTAATACACAGAGTTGTCTGTGTTTTTGATTGAGAGTGCTAAGCAGAACACGGTAAAGTCTTGCGGAAAAAAGTAATCATGTCAATCAAAATATTGTGAATAAGAATATATAACAGGGAAAATGTGCCCGAAATGTTGTTGTTCGATATACAGTCAAACTTGCCTTAGCGACCCCCTCATATAACGACTTCCTGTCCATAACGACCATATTTGGACTGGCCCTTGAGAATTACTATATATTTGTCCCCTATATATCAACCACCTGCCTTACGCAACCGGCAACTGCTGTATTTTGTCCACCGGTGGTTGTCCTACTTGCGTATAGTGACTGCTTATACACTAACTACTCTAGGAAGGGAGATAACTCATAGATAATTCTCGCGGGACAATTCGAGACTTAATCAACAACATGGCGCAATACACGATACTTTGACAGTCACAACACACCTGGAGGTGTCAATTAACGTCCAGGGTAGTAATTAGGCACTCGGACGTGGTTATGACATGGTGTTTTTACAACCAGGAACTAACAATCATCGCTGACGGATTGATGTTTTGTTTTCGATCATCAATGTATGACCAAAGTTTCCAGTAATGATTACTTAATCGGCGAAAGACTAAGACTTAAAAGAAAAAAATTAGAAAGGACACACTTTGTGACAAGGTGTTTTTACAAACAGGAGCATTTAAATATCATCGCTGAATGATTGATGATTTGTTTTCTCGTATTCTGGAGTGCTGTAACTAATCGAACATCACTTGATTAGCAAGTCTGCATCTCAATCCAAAGAGTAAAATTGCCGGCACTCGTAGCATTGGATTACGTCTAATAAAATGAAAATTAAATAAAATTAAACTATCTACATCTTTCTGTACATTCTTACACTTCTGACTCGTGTGACTTAACAACACAGACCACCGACTTTGAGCACATTTTAGATATTTGTTTCAGATTTAATAATGTGCTGTATCCTCGATGTACATGTATATAATTCAATTATATCATAAATTAATTTAAATTATTTAAAACATTGAATTATTTCATTTTTATTTTATTTTTCATTATTTACATGTTATGCATGTATTAAGCTACAGGGATTTTCTATGACTATTTTTGGTATGTTTACAGGACCCTTCCAAATGCAAAAATGGCTTGTATTTTCCCAAAAGGATGCAAAAATTCCCAATTAGGAATTTTTTTAAAAAATGAATATTTTCCAATTATCCAGACCCTGGAGTTAGGAAAACCCCTTTAGTAAATAAATACAATATACATTTAATTACTAAATGAAATATCTAACCATGGAAGAAATATGTAGTTGGAAATAATGAAAGTCATCTCCGATACCTTGGATTTCATATCTCATGTGACCCTTTATATAAAGACCACCTGTCTATAAAGACCGTTTTTGTAATTTCCCCTGAGCGGTCTTTATATACATGTACAAGTTTGACTGTACATGCACTAATACAACAATTATGTTTTAACCAGTTATTTGGTGAGTTTTAAATACTAAAAAAGAAGTAATTGGTGAGTAAAACCTGTAATCAATATGACTGATGTGCATCTTTCTTATAGCTTTTTTAACATAAAAACAGACAGATACTAGGTCTATTTTGAAATATTATGGATTTATTGTTCACCTAGTGTAACTCTCAAATGTTATTAAAGTTAATTATTTGAATAAGGACACTGTAATAAAACAATCGCACAGACGCATTGGTCCAGTCACTCTAATATCATGAAGTAATAGGTGCCAGATAATGAGATTTGAAAATCACATTACAGGAAAGTGATGACAGTCTCCATATTTACGAGACAGATTATTTAACTAAAATTAATTCCTAGCAGATGAAATGAAATAAGATATTGCCGACTATCATCAATGAAATATGACATAACCTGAATGAACCTTGCCCAACTTTCAGATGACGTCACATAATCTGAGTACAAACTATTGATTTATGTTCATTTTTAAGATACTACTTAGGTATAGTGTTAGGCCTATGACATGCCAAAATCACATTAATGAGTTAATCCTAGTTTTTCTCAGTTAAACCCAGTTTTTCTCCAGTTAAACCTAGTTTTTTTTTTCACTAACCCACATTAACAAGAGAAAAACTAGGTTTAACTGAGAAAATCTAGGTTTATCTGCAACAAAATCACAAAAATGACTTAAACCTAGTTTTTCTCGAAAAAAATCTAGTTTAACTGAGAAAAACTAAATTTAACTGGGCCACAATCACATTAATGAGTTTTAATATGATTTTGGTGCAATTAATCCTAGTTCTTCATAGTTAAATATATAGTTTTTCTCCAGTTAATGTGGGTTATGAGAAAAACTAAGATTAACTGGAGAAAAAATTGGTTGAACTCATAATCCACTTTAACTGGAGAAAAACTAGGTTTATCTCGAGAAAAACTAGTATTAACTCATTGTTGTAATTTTGGCGTGCTTCATCAGCTAAGCCTAGATTTTCTCAGTTAAAGCTAGTTTTTCTTCAGTTAAACCTAGATTCTCACAGTAACCCACATCAACTACAGAAAAACTAGGTTTAAATCAGAAAAACTAGGTTTAACTGTGCCAAAATCACAAAAATGAGTTAAAACTAGTTTGACTGAGAAAAACTAGGTTTAACTGCACCACAATAACATTAATGAGTATTACGCACAGTTAAACCTAGTTTTCCTCAGTTAAACTTAGTTTTTCTAGAGTTAATTTGGATTACGAGAAAAATTAGGATTAACTGGAGAAAAATTAGGTTGAACCCATATTAACAGGAGGAAAACTAGGTTTAACTGAGAATAACTAGGTTTAACTGGATAAAAAACAAGTTTATCTGCGAAAAACTAGGTTTAACTTATTAATGTGATTTTGGCATGTCATATAGGCCTGTTGATCATACATGATTTCAATTTGATCCAGCTCCTGTACTATCTGGTCCCAGTCAAAATGGCCACAACATACTGGTTGATACAGTCATGTTTTGTTTAATTACAGCAGTATTAACTTTGGTTTGTTCAGTAAAGTGTACTGTATACCCTTCACATATACATATAATCATTCAGACTTAAAAACCAAACGTCGCTGTAAGTTCCTATATATGTTTTATGTAATTTAATTTTTTTTATTCCAGCAGTGATCCTGTAAAATCAATGTAACCTGGCAGTGTTGAGTTTTGTGAACCCTGTCTTAACCTGGACAAGTTCAAAGTTTACATAAAACATTAAAATTACACTGACAAGTGACAAGATCAATTAATTGTTACAATTTGTAATTATGCATACAGTTATCTAGAACTTTTTATGTGTCTGGGGTGATGCTAAATGCTGAAGAACTCAGTTTTGGGGGTATAGCTATTAGTGGGGTTATTTAGTTGTATTTACTTATTATTAGATTCAATGAATTCAATTTGAACAACCTACAAGTAGGCACTTTATAGACAAAGAAACCTGAATTTATAGAATTATAATAGAAACGCTAGTCCTAGGTGTCACTTCATTTTCATATTCCATTTTCGTATTTTTTTTTCTTTGATCAAACCCTTGTACAGAATTATTCTTAAGCTATTTATCTATTCATTCATTTTGCATGTTTGGTGAAATTATATAATTTAATAATATTTTTAATTTATTTCATTTAAAATGATTTTATACCAGTCGTTTTATTTACCTTTCCTTTATGAGACTTGCAACTAACATGGTGTCTGCTACTACGTTCAATTGTTACTCACATTAATACCATAAAATTTGTATTGCCTCATGTTTTCTGCTATTTTTACACAGACCAGGGTCAGGGTCGAAATTAGCAGTAGTCTGCCAGTCCGAAACTAGTAACTTTTTCATTTGGCTAGTCAAGATTGTGCTTCAGCTAGTCCCAGAATCGCTATGCTCTTTCCTACCCATGGTCTCATGTGACTTAAATCTCTCATAGTTAATGAATATTTATAAGGTGTAGGTGTTGTCCAAATTATCCAATCACAATGGTTTTGATCGGCAACAGAAGTCTGTTGATTCAGTACAATTCTGAAATTATTTAAAAGCCTCAATCTGATTAGTTGACAAATGTGAGCACCGTTTACTCGCTTTGACAGGCTTCATGAATAACAAAAATATGTACAAGAGATTTCAGTTGCATGATACCATGGGTAGGAAAGATATTTAGGTTTTAGTTCAAATTTATTGTTGAGCCACAAAATAAGAGAAAAGAACAGTCTGTCATAGATCAAATGAAGAATATTTGATTATGGATGCCAAGATCCCTCTGGTTTCAGGTTGTTTTGTGTTCAGTGATACGTTGATAGATTTTGTGAGACACATGCTATAAGTGTGTAATGCATATAGATATTGTACATGTACTGGAGCTCTTTTTCACTCTGGTGTGTCTGACTGAATTAGGGATGCAATTTTTAATCAATGCAATGAATTCTACTTTTTCAATTGGTAATTGATTCATTTTATCATCTAGAAAAAACAATAGATAAGATTTTATTAAAATTTGTTGAAAGAGCACCACTGCATGATACTTGACTTTTGTACTACTTAAAAACCACAAGGTGTATTTACATTTCTCTAAATTTTTGTCTCTTTTTAGATCAATCTTCTGCCAAGTTGAAGTATTTAAGTTTGATATTACTGACTGTGCAGAATGCGCTACTTATATTGGTCTTGCGTTATACCAGAACAAGATCAGGTGAAATGTACATGGCCACATCAGCAGTTATTATGTCCGAGTTGATAAAGCTTATAACTTGCCTAGCTGTGATTTACTACGAGGAAGGTTGTAATCTGAGGAAATTTTTACATCATTTGAAAGTAAACATAGTGGATCAGCCAATTGACTGTTTGAAAATTTGTGTTCCATCATTCATCTACATTTTGCAGAATAATCTGTTATATCTTGCTCTATCCAATTTGGATGCAGCCACATTTCAGGTAAGATGATTATAAATGTTAAAATTATACAGTAAAAAATGCTTTAGTGACCACCTGGTCACAAAGACAAATCAACTTTTTTCTATAATTGTTATACTGGTTGAAACCTTTATCATACGGATATTAAAAAATATACATTCAAAATTATTTTTCCTTGGTAATTTTTTAAGGAAAATATTTCTTTTACGGTATTGATTCATGTTTTTTGATATATATATTCATATTTGGAACAGTTAACAGAAATAAGATTGACCTGTTTACATTTTTCAAGAGAATCCTAGTAGATATGCCTCGGTGGAGGATATTCAATATAATTTTTCTCAAAATTATGGGGTTAAATATTTTTCACATTTTGCATTTCAATAGAGATCAAAGTGAAGTATTAACAGAAAAAATATTAAGAAAATTGAATTTGGGAGTTGTTGTTTGATACCTCCTTAAAGCCACATTCTAGGGTTTAAAATCACATTCTGGGTAGCTATTGTAAATTTTACAGTTTCTTTAGAAAACCACTCCTAATGGAAGGAAATGGAAGTATTAACTAAATTCCATCGGAAATCTTTAAGTTTACTTGGTGAAAGATGTGACATTCCATATAAGGAATCCTGAACTTACTTTGCCTAGAAAGTACCTTAGAGATTCATTTCAAAGTTGAAAATTTGAGGTAGCTAAGGCTCATTTATTAAAAGATATTGCTGAAAAATTATATATCGGTTAACTCATGTTACTTGATGATTCATCTACCAGTAATATCTAGGGGGAAACTTTTGGCTAGCCAATTCTTTCCCCCTACTTGATCATTTGGCTAGCCAATTCCTCCCCCCCCTATTTGATCATTATGGGGGGACTTTTGGCTAGTTAATTATTTCCCCCTATTTGATTATTGGGGGTGGGGCATTTGGCTAGCCAATTCTTTCCACTCTATAATCTATTCAATCATTAGGGGAGACTTTTGGCTAGCCAATTCTTTCCCCCCTATTTGATCATTCAGGGGGAAACTTTTGGCTAGCCAATTTCCCAACCCCTATTTGATCATTATGGGGGGACTTTTGGCTAGCCAATTCTTTCCACTCTATAATCTATTTAATCATTGGGGGAGACTTTTGGGCTAGCCAATTCTTTCCCCTCTATTTGATCATTCAGGAGGGAAACTTTTGGCTAGCCAAGCTTCTTATTATAACCTTCGTGCCCCACCCCCCCCCCCCCCCCACCGTTTGGTACTTTATTCCCCCCCCCCCCCCCCCCCCCCTATTTGATTATTCATGGAGGAGATCTTTTGGCCAGCCAAATTTTTCCCTTATTAATTTCTAAAAAGGGAATAATTGACTAGGTACCCTAGAAATTTATGAAAGTTTAAAATTTGAGGTAGCTAAGGCTCATAAATTTATTTATTTCACTGGTGTATGCTCATCTGTAAATTTTATTGATAATCAATTGATAATGTCAATTCTTATACAGTACTAGTGCCTTTGTTTATTAAATGGTTTTGATTTGTGGCGGTCTTTCTACAGAGTAAATTTGCGTTGTAATAGAATTTAAAACTAAATTTTTTGTTTACTGATTTTTACTTCATACTGACTCCATGTTTTTGTTGTTGCAAATAAATAATAAATTTATACAGGTTTAGGCAGTTTTGTGAAAATGTGAAATAATGTAGATCAAAATTTAAATATAATTCTTGATGTTATTTATTCATTAAATTATTTTTTTCATGACTCAAATTTTAGAGATGAAAGTATACATAACGTGGTTTTATAGTCACACACAGCTCTCATTTTTTTTGTGCTCTCTATATCTTGCTGTTTTTCTGTTATTTTCTTTCTTCATATTTGATCATACTTTGTAGATGTTCCCGGTATGTTCATGCAAATACATGTATATAAAATCAATATCTCCACTCACTTCTTCGTCTCTCTCTCCTCTCTCTCTCTCTCTCATCATCAAATGTCATCTCCTTCTCGCTCTCCTCTCCATCCTCTCTCCTTGTGACTTGTTCTCATCTCTACTCTCTGGATACCCCGCCTCTCTCTCTCTCTCTCTCTCTCTCTCTCTCTCGAGTGCTGGACACCTCTGGATTAGTATTTTATGTACATTTTATTTTAGGTGTCTATTTAAAATTTCATCTGGCGATTTTAAAACTCCTCTTGCTTGTGGCTGTGCTTTTCTCCCTTTGTATTTTTGATCACCAATAAATTAGTTTATCTCAATTTCATTAATAGACTTTGTCTTTGTTTCGCATATTACTACTTTTTACAACATCCTGACTCAATGTTTTTGTTACAGCAAATAAATTCATACTGGTAACATAGATGAATATTTTAATCTAATTCTTCATATCATTTGTGATTTTTCTGAAGTTTGCTTTTCTCTTTAGTTTTTTCGTATCATGTCTCAAATTTTAGAGTTGAAAGTATAGATAAACATATTTATTCTTTTGATCATATATTTTAATAAGTTTACCCCTGGAACCCTTTTTCATGTCATATATTTATCTACAGATATATGGATCTGCTGCTGTAGATAAGAACCCCCCCCCCCGGTCCCCCCCTTTCCGTCGTGTTATGTGCTGTATTTAAGTCTCTGTTGTTTCTCTCTTTGTTTGTGTCTCTCTGTTGTTGTTTTACTATTACTCCTTTTTGAGTTCCTACTCGTGCATCTGTTTTTGCCTTTGTACGTGTTTGTCATCTTTATTTCCTTTTACATTCGTTATCTTTGTCCTCTCACTTTTCGCTCCTTCGTCCGTCTCTGTTTTGCGTATTTACTCTCCCCAGGTTTTTGCCGTTTTTTTGTTTGGCTTTTTTTTTCTTTGTCCTTTCTGTTCGCTTTAGGTCTGTTTACTTCTTCTCTTTATTGGTTGCCATGCGTGCTGTGGTTTATTACTCTGTCTCTTGTTGTTTTGTTCTTGGTTCTCTAATTATTGTTCCGACCGTTTTCGCTAGTTGTGTGGTTGTTTTAGTGTGTAGTTTTGAGTGTTTACTTTACCTGCGCGCTCTAACTTGTCGCCGGTCTTGGTTAATCTTTTGGTGAGGGAGTCTATTCTTGTTTGGGCTACTTTTCGTCTTTCCGGATTAGTTCTTCTTTCTGGTTCATCTACGTGGTTGAGTGTTGTCTCCTGTGTTGTTGGCGTTTCTGTGCTTTCTTATTCTCGTGCCTTGTATACGGTTGTCTTTTCTTCTTCCTGAGTTCTATTTCCTTGACGACTTTGCTTGAAGCTCGTTATTTTTAATCCGTGAACATGTCTAAGACGGAACTCTCTTGTTTTGGGCGGTCCTAGCGTGGTGAGGGTGTTGATACCAACAAAACCCCCACATATCAACAAGTGGGGAGTTGGTCTCAAATCTCGTCGCACAACTAAAAACCCCACACACCTCACCAACCAACATACTTGGCGCCAATGTCACGCCCAAATACAAAGCCACCCACAATTGCACCAAACCTGGTGCACCGAAAAGTCACTCCCCAAACCCCCCCACAAACGATCATTCAGGGGGCTCATTATGAGCAAGCCAATATCTTTCCACACACATACTCAATATAACTCAATGGGGAGACAAATGTCTATGCCACTTCTATCCACATCCCAATTGATCCAACAGGATGGAAACAATTTAGTCTAGCCCATACTTACCACCCCCCCTCTTATGATAAATCCTGGAGCTGAGATCTTTTGGCCCGCCCAATTTTTGCCCTTATTCAATTACATAAAACGCGGAAAAAATGACTGGTACCCTAGAAATATATGAAAGTTTAAAATTTTGTGGTAGCTAAGTGCACATAAATTTATTTATTTCACTGTGTATGCACATCAGGTACCTTATTAGTGATAATCACTCTGATAATGTCCTTCTTATACAGTACTAGTGCCTTATAAATGAGTAAATAATAGATTTAAAACTAAATTTTTTGTTTACTGATTTTTACTTCATACTGACTCCATGTTTTTGTAGTTGTATGCACAAAAATACTCACATTTATACAGTTTTGAGGCAGTTTTGTGAAAATGTGAAATAATGTAGATCAAAATTTAAATATAATTCTTGATGTTATTTATTCATTAAATTATTTTTTTCATGACTCAAATTTTAGAGATGAAAGTATACATAAATAGTCACACACAGCCTTTTCTTTCTTCATATTTGATCATAGATGATGTTCAGTGCAATACATGTATATAAAATCAATTTTCTCTCTCTCATCTCGTCCTCTTCGACTCTCGTCTCTCATCCTCCACACCCGTCTACATCTCTCTCTCTCGATCTCGTCATCTCTCTCCATTCTACTCTCACTCGATCTCACTCTCTCAGAGTGGCATGACACCTCTGGATTAGTATTTTATGTACATTTTATTTTAGGTGTCTATTTAAAATTTCATCTGGCGATTTTAAACACCAATAAATTAGTTTATCAATTTCATTAATAGACATATTACTACTTTTTACAACATCCTGACTCAATGTTTTTGTTACAGCAAATAAATTCATACTGGTAACATAGATGAATATTTTAATCTAATTCTTCATATCATTTATTCGTGAAGTTATTTTTTTTTGTTTTTGTTAATATTTATCTCAATGTCTCAAATTTAAGAGTTGAAAGGTATAGATAAACAAATTATTCTTTGATCATAAATTTAATAAGTTTAACATCCCTGGAACCTTTTTCATGTCATATATTTATCTACATATATATGATCTGCTGCTGTAGAACCTCCCCCCCCCCCCCCCCTTTACCCCCCCCCTTTTTTTTTTTTTTTTAATTTGAAGCAGGGGTAGATAGCCTTTCTTTGATGAGTGTATGTCTCACTTCAGGGAATATACAGTGTTTGTGGTAGTTGTATAGTCACATGATGTGTGTTTGTGTGTGTCAACTAACTCACAGTATAAAATGATACAGTTAGATATGTATGTCCGAGCTTTTATTAATAGAGAAAAAAATCCCTTAGGACAGTTATTATCCTGTGAGATTTTGTCAATTTCCTGTAGGAAATTTTCCCATTGTTATACCCTTCATTTATAACTCCTTTATAATTATAATTGTATTTTAACTTGGCTATCGGAACAATTTACATTTTAACTTGAAAGTGCAATTAAAATTATGTACATGTAGTCCTTCATTGAAACATATCCAAGATATTTAAATATCTTTAAATTATTATTTTTAGTCTGCTCAGAGTATGATCATTTCATACCAAGGAAAATTACTTATTGATAGTTTGTTGTCTGAAGGATATTAAGAACCATATTTTAAAGGGGTATTAGCTGTGTTTTTTCAAAAAGTTTCTTTTTCCCTTTTTACTACAGTGTACTTAGATTGATATACAATAACAAAAAGAGATATATACATGTACAGGCATAATAATTCCTAAATTCATATTTATTTTGTGTAAATTGCTTGAAAAAACCTAGGTTTGGCACTTTTTCAATTACAATTGATTAACTCAACCTTATCATTTGTATATGAATACCACACTGGACATGACCTTATTTTCACAAGATATACATGTATATAGGCATATAAGATTTTTTATGCCAGTGTATAGCTCTTTGTAATTGTACATCAAGTACAAGTAGTAAATGTTTTGATAAAACACAACTAATGTCCCTTTAAATAAACAATTTGCAATCAGTATTCTAACAGTACTTTTTTTTAATAATTTGCAGGTTACATATCAACTCAAAATTTTGACAACTGCTCTGTTTTCTGTACTAATGCTTAGAAAACAGTTAAGTAAACAACAGTGGATTGCTTTGGTCATCTTGTTTGTAGGTGTAGCATTAGTGCAGTTTGATATTTCTGGTGATAAACCAGACACAAAAATAAAAAAGGTGGATGAAAGAGTGCAGAAACCCAATATTGGATTGGCAGCTGTACTCATTTCCTGTGTAATGTCAGGATTTGCGGGTGTTTACTTTGAGAAGATTCTGAAAGGTACAAGCCAAACACTCTGGCTTCGAAATGTGCAACTCAGCTCACTTGGAGTAATAATTGGTATAATAACTATGGAAATAAAAGATGGTTCAACTTTGAAAGAAAAAGGGTTTTTCAATGGTTATGATGCAGTTGTGTGGACTGTTGTATTTTTGCAATCCTTTGGGGGGTTACTTGTAGCAGTGGTAGTGAAGTATGCTGATAATATTCTCAAAGGATTTGCTGCTGCCTCTGCCATAATATTATCATGTATAGCATCCATATTTTTCTTTAACTTCACATTAACACTTCAGTTCACTCTAGGAACTGTTTTAGTCATGATCTCTGTTTATATATACAGTAAATTCATACCTAAAGCACCACCAATAGAGAAAAAGTCATCTAGAACCATTTAGTGCTGCATCATCTATACCAGACTATATCTCCAATGAATCTGTGCTGTTTTAACGAAGAGGTTTTATCTTATTTACATGTATATGTCATATTTACACGTACATGTGCTTGGTATTCATCTAATCCTTTATGTCTTATACAAGGATAGATTAGTTTTACACTTTTATCACAGTGTTAATACCATTGAGTATTGTATTTAATGAATGTAAAATGAATTATTTGAATTAGCAAATGAGTAACAAGTCATTGAAATAATTAATAACTAATAACCAGTCAATCAAAATAAATACATGTACATGTAATTTTTTTATACGCCCATCAAAGACCGCGTATTATGGTATGGCGTTGTCCATCTGTCTGTCCATCCAGTTGTTTTGTGCCATAACTCAAACAATTATGGTCTGATTTTTGTCAAACTTAATCAGATGCTTTATTGCTTGAACCATTCAGAAGAGTTTGTAAATCGTGAAATTTAAAGTACAAAAGCAAGAACTTTTTTGTATCAACTCCTTTCAAATTTGTTACATTTTCAAATCGCAACAAACAATAACGCATATTATACGGGTTTTGTTGTCGTGATTCAACTTTCCGCACAATTATGGTCTGATTTTCGTCAAACTTAGTAGGATGCTTTAATGCTTGAACTGTTCGGACGAGTTTGTAAATCGTAAAATTTCAACTATATTTTGTGGAATTATGCCCTTTATTGCCAAATATGGGCATTATGTACAAAAAGCAAGAACTTTTTTGTATCAGTTCCTTTCAAATTTGGTAAATTTCAAATCAGAGCAAGCAATAACGTTTGTTAAATTTTCAAATCACAACAAACAATAATGCATATTATACGGGTTTTGTTGTCGTGTTTTAACTTTCTGCAGATTGATGTTATGGCCTTACAGGACAGTTTTTTCTGGTTTTTTTATTTTTTTTATTTTGTATATTCAATTTTTTTTTTGTGGTCAGAATTAGTCCTATAGTTTTCACCTGAATATTTTGCGATTGGTATCATATGGAAATGTGCATACATTTGTATCATAAAATAAAGATACTACATTAATTTTCATGAGTGTTACGGCCCTTTGATTGCCAAAAAAATGTAGAAAATGCAAGAACTTTTTTATCATTCATATAATTCCTTTCAAATTTAGTATGATACCACAAGAAGCAATAGTGTTTAACATGTATTACAGGTTTTGTTGTTGTGTTTCAACTTCCCACGGCATTGGGGATATGACCCTTCATGATTGGTTTTCATCATTTGTCACCTGGTGATATAGATTGCTGTATACATCATATGTATGCCCCCTTTCCAGCAAAGTGGGAATTGGATTTTGCAGAGACGGGCGAATCATGTGCTCGAAGCACTCTTGTTACCAGTTGGTGCTGTTGACTTCAAACCACAGAAAAGTTTCCATCAAGGATTTTTTTCTGAAATATACTTTGTTGTTCGTCAGATCTTCTGATTATTAAGATAGATCTGATGATCATTTTGGCATTATTGGCTACCTTTTCAGTTGCAAAGAAACTACTTAACTTATGTTGAGCCATTTTGTAAAGGAACATTAAATCATTTGATCTCATATAAAGGTGCTTAAACTCCTTGTCACAATTGACATAACATTTTTTTACTCTCACAGCTTTTTCAAGTTTTATGGATTTAGAAAAGGAACATACCAGAAAGCAAAACTATCTACAGAAATACATGTAGCCTTCTTGATAATATCACTGTTACCAGCAAATCAACGCTTTGGAATTGAAAGGTTTTAACTGCAATTTTCAAACTTTACAGTAAAAGGAAAAAACTAATTTTCATTAGCATGTATTTGTATTCAATACCTAGTTCAAAATAGATAATAAATAGCAATCAGAGATTCAAGATAATTAATGTAAAAGCTTAATTAGATTTAGACCTTTCAACCCATGATTCCTAATTTGATTGTACAGTAATTTAGGTCGTGTCTTTCATTGACAACCTTTCATAAGTCATTTTTTCCTTATTTTCTCGGAAACTATCGGGAGTTTTGACTTGATTTTTTCACAGAAGGATACAGAATTAAAAACTGTATTCAGAAATGAGAAAAAGGTTGTAAGTGACAGTTACAACCTTTCATTTCCATAGCGTCAAAATAATGTACAATATAGGTTTTTTAATATATTTTGAAAGAAGAGAGGAATGTTTGATGCTTTGCATAATAACCCCTTTCTTTAATTTGTTTGCTGTCTCAAGATAAAAAAAGAAAGAAAGAAAAAAAATGGGAATATATGATGCAGTTGCCCCCAAAATTATAAAAAGGCTTTTTATCTATATTTTACATTAATATCTATTTTGCAAAATGATGTCATCATACAGGCCTTTTTCTGTCAGTGTTGGGAAAATGCCATTGGTGACACAATTGGAAATTTTATTTAGAATTATTGTCAAATTGGGAAAACAGCATACATGTACATGTAAATACACATGCAATGGAATTTCTTTTTTGCAATGCATTTATCCCCAGAAATAATATTATTTTTCATATGTTTATAGTCTGTACTCCAAATTTGGAATTTTTTCATCAAATTGGGAAAACACATGTATTTTACATTGGAAATGGGTCAAATTTCGACCCCTTGGAAACTATAGAAAAGGCCTTTTATATGTGGCATTATTTGGACTTTTAAGTGTTAAGTACATACATGCAGAAGTTTCTATTTACAAATAGCTTAATATGCATTGTATGTAGTCAGTTGTGTGATACAGATTGATGAGCCTCATTGAAGTTGTATAAATATAGAAAAAAATAATTCTTATTTCAATTTCTTAGCTTTAATCGACAGCATAATACTGTTCAAAGGTTCAATCTACTTAAAGGTGCTCTTTCACAGACAAGGGTCAGGTGTGTTTGGTTTCACCTAATACAGATTTTCCACACTCTTTTGGATATGAGGCCTGGGCCTTTTGAATTGAGCATTTTTGCAACATTTTATTTGAATATGGAAATAAATCCATTGTCATTTGACTTCAATTTGGAAATTTTTACAGCAAATTAGGAAAAAATGCATTGCCTTTGAGAATGATAGCCAGATAGGGTAAAATTCCCTGCCTGAGCTTATGTTTATGTTCACTTCTTGATGAGTTGAACATGCAGTGTAACTACATCATGTGCATCAACTAAGATTTATGACAATGTGATGATTTGAAAAGATGAATTTTGACATTTTTCTTCATGGTCAAAGTGGAACCTTTCTTGAGAGACCACCACTGAACTGTAGTCTTACAAGACACAAAAGAGATTTTATCTCAAGGATTATTTAACCATATAGTTTTCACAATGTAGTCTCGGAATACATGTGGTCTTTTATTGGTGTGTTCTCTCAAGACAGGTTCCACTGTAGGTTATACAATTGTATAATGAACTCTCAAAGTTGTTTAGAGTGTACAATGTATAGCTTTTCTCAACTCACAAGTCTTCATTTGGAATATATATATATATATATATATTATATATATTATATATATATATATATTATATATATATATATATATAACACAATGTAATGAATGATATTTTTTTTCTAATGATAGAAACATTTTGTTAGAAAAATTATCTATGAAATTTTGTGAAAGAGAATCTTTAAATCTGAAATACTTTCAATTCTCTCAACACTCTAGATCTTTTTACAGGCAAAGCCTTAAATCATATTACTACTTGTAGTATTTCCAAAGCAAAATGTTTGAGTTTAAATTGAATGATTTCCTGTCTTATTTGTCAAATATAGAGGGTTCAGTAGTTAACATTAGCAAATGTACCATTATGTCAGTTATACTGTTTACATATTATGTACTTGTATATAGAGGTTAAATCTACATAGATATATATCTTTGAACATATAACATTTATCATTTATTTACATGCCTACATGTAGTTAGAACATTTTTGTTATGAATATGATTAAGAAATCCATCTTATTAGCTTCAAATGCTGTGATATTGATTGCCCTTGTAATTAGTCAATTAATTGTTATTTTATTATGGTGAAATCCTGGTATAATAACTTGGTTGACTTGCCAATTCCACACTGGGTTTAACCATTCAGTAGGAAAGGACCATTAAACTATTCTACGACAATATTTTTTACTCAACTTCAAGATTTTACTCAGATCTTGAAAATTTTCTCAAAAAATTTTCTTTCTCAAATGATAAAATAGTTAAGTACAGTCTGTAGTTGACTACAGTACATACAGATGGGATCTTTGGTTTTGAAGACAATTTGTTTTTTGAGCAATTTAGGTTTAGGAAACCTTCACTTTCTGTTGGCTAGTATTCAGGAACATACAAAAAATTCACATTTTACTTAGCTGAATAAATTCTTAACTTTTGAGAATAAAATTTGTCTTAGAAATTTCCTTGTTTATGGTCCTGGGCCCAGTACATTTTACCTGATAATACTGTCAAATTTATTTATATGCAGCAAAAATTTGCATTTTTCAAAGCAAATTTTCACTGATAACACCATTTAAATTCTAATTAAATTCTTTCAAAGCTAAAATAGTCATCTTTTTACAGATGTTACTCTGAGACAGATTTTGCTATACATTTATGTTATTATTTGGCCTTGTATGATACCGCTGTTCCTTTAGAGAATCTATTTAAAATTGGATCTCAACTGATGAAGACTAATTGACAGGATTGATTTTCTTGAGTATTATAACATTGGTATCATATGTGTGATTTAACAAGACATTGCAGGATCAATTACTGTTAGGCAGTGATACCTGTATATAGTAGGGTTATCACTGAGTATCATTGAAATAAAATCATGTTTTAATACTGATTTAAGTGAAAACAAAAAAGTATATCCTATATATCTTTTCATTAGATAGTTAATTTCATTTTATTATTTCAATTAATTTTTTATGTTAGCCTTATGATAGAGATAAATTGGGTCATGTGACCTTTCATTGTTTTTGATGAATGGAAATGACATTCCCCCTTTACCCTATGCCTAAAATTCAATAATATCCTAAGTACTCAGAAAACACACCTTCAGAAGATTATAGACAGATACAACAATTGCTCCCATTCTTTCACTTTCATTTTGCAAGTAAAAACATGGCTGCAAAGTTATGCTGTGCCTTGTTAAGATGTCCCGAAGGGAATGAATGATTACAAATATTTCAAACAGAAAGGATTTATTTCAATTTTCACGGGGCATGGCTTTTATTCTGTTTCTGTCAAATTTCTTTATTTTCTCAGCAAAAAACACTAACCAAACAAAACATGACTTATACACTAAGTGATTATAGTATTTGTGTTTATCCATCATGTACATGTACAACATTGAGTACCTTTATATATTCACATATTGCTAGCCATGCCATTGCCAGTAGCAGTTGTTTATATTTAAAGATATACAGTCAATGTAACACTGAACAATTAAAAAATCCAAAACATTTTGAATTTAAGATAATAGAAATTGTAACTAAAACCTGAGATATCAAATATCTAAAACCGTTTTGGAATTTAGATTTTTTTACCAAAAACGTAAAGTATCAAATATAGCCAAAATTGATTTCTGTTTTTGAGATTTAAGATTTTGGGAATTTAAGATTTTTGATGGTTCAAAATTCCAAAAACTTAAACAACATGCAAGTGATTGTGTTACCCACCAATGACTGAAAGTATACTTATGACTACTAATTAGTACCATCCTCATTAAGACCAATAACATTTAATTTAATGATTGATGACTGATATATGACATAGGGATATGGCTTTGCAGATTTGACCAACATATTGATCATGATAACTGAGGAATGACCTAAATAGAAGTACATGTCAGCCTTATAAATTTTGCTGGTTAGACATATACACTGAAATCTCGATATGTCAGAATCGGATGAGTCGGAGTGCTGGTTACATCAAAGTCGGATTGTCAGTCCCGATTATTTTACTATATAATTTATACTACTTTTATTCCGAAATTTCGCTTATCTCAAAGCATTTTTCTGGTCTGAAGTTTAAAAATATTACAAAGTTGTCACTTGTTATCTCGAAGTTACACTCTGCGATTGAAGGTTTACATTTTGTATACAAAATTCATTCTCAAAATTACTTGTTTACCTGCAAAACACAGGGACAATCGACTTCCTTTAATGGGCCAAGATGTAATTAATAATTGCTAAAATTCAATTTGAATTAAGCAGTAAGAGTAGGTATATTCATTATCCAATAAGTCTAAACTTTAGGTTTAATTGAGAAAATGTCGCCATCTACAACTAAACCTTGGAAAGTACAGTGGAACCTTATACGACCAATGCAATTATATTTTATATTGCCGTGTAATTTATCCCAATAATTGAAAGCTTTAATGTGGATACATGCATGCTATCCATACTCCTCCCATTTTGACATTTCCTGGACTTGCCACTGCAATATTACATTATTTGCTGAGTAACGGGAGTTCGTGATCTGAGAAAAAGTTGGTTAACTGGTTACTATATATTGACCAATTTGAAAATAGTATATACATGAAATGGTATTGCTGAATTTATGTAGCGTGATCCAGCTTTTCAGAATGCCACAATGCAGTTCCCATTAACTGTAGCACCCATTATACTTGTCAATATGGCATTTCAAACAGTATTTTTCAAAGTACACAAAGATTCAAGGTTGGTGTATTCTGAGGTCACTGGAGTCCTGTAGATCGCTATTTTGGAGGAATGACACTCTCAGATACGTTGCTTTCTGATTGCCTAAGTAACCATTGTGTTCATGGACCTAATATCAGGGAAAACATTTATAAGCTTAATGTTTTTATATGTATATTTATGAGAGTGTGCCCTATATATTGCCCAATTTTTTAATGAAAAGACCTATACACGACCTAAAAGACATATATGAAGGCCTATACATTTGTATATTGCAGTCATTCACTGTCCATGATAATGTGTGATCAGCATCAGACATGCATAAATGTTAAAACTATCGAGCAATTTCTCTTTAAATTTTGTATGAACATGTAGCATTTTTGTGAAAAAATGTGGTTTGGGGTACATGCTTTCCTGGGACATAAAGGGCAGACAAATTTTCATACAGTTGTAATGAGCAAGTTCAATTTGATAGAATTTGTGAAAATGCCTGACTTCTTTGCAATGGGTTATGTTGATAAGAGTGGAACTGCTAGTATTGGCAGTAAGATCTTTGCACTTTATTGTGTTCATTTTGTATATATGTCGGAGCTGAAAGTTTTTAAAAAGGTCTTTGAAATTTTCATTTTTTTTTTCATATTTGAAAACAAAATAAATTTTATATGCTTTTTAAACTACATCGATATTAATCTGTATTTTTCAGTTTTAGTTAAATGTATATTATACATTGGCGTCAGAAGCAAATTGAACGTGGGGGGTGTGTGTGTGTGTGGGGGGGGGGGGCTAAACCAACTTAAAAACACACACACATGCCAGAAACGTCTGGGGGCTAAGCCCCAATTTTCAACACCTATGTCTATCTTTGCAAAAAGGGGGGGGGGGGCTAAGCGCCCCTATCCCCCCGGTTCCGACACCTATGTTATTAATACATATGCACATTTTTTTTTAATAATTCTCATGTGTAACCTTGATTCATGTTTATGTTTCTGATCATGCTGAGGTGCGGTATGATTTGAAGTCTCTTTATATGAACAGTGAAGTTACAATCTCAAAGAAACAAGTGCCCTGGTATGTGAAAATGTGTTTTTGTATGAATTGATGTCCAAGTAGACTCATGCAGGGACAGCATATTGTGTTCATGAATGCATTTAGAGAATTTGGATGTACATGTTTACCAATTGATGCATTTATTGTGTAATTTAGAAGATTTTGGTGAGTTGGATTGATCATATGTCATATGTGTATGGTGGTAATGTGTAATCTCTGGTATATAAATAACCTTGGTTAACTGACACCAGCTGTGAAATAAAAAAGTAGTGTCTGTTTTTTGTTTTGATCTATAGAATCTACATGTAAGTTTAGAGTAAAATTATGATTAAAGGTATATTGAAGTAGACTGGAAAGTTGATGTTGAGAAATGTTAATTGAAAGTCAAATGGTTACTCCATACCTTTGAAAGATTTTATCTTCAAATTTTGCTTTTTTGTCAAAGTAAATTACTTTTTGTGGTCTGAAGTAAAATATATTCAAAATCAGTTTTTCCAATGGACTGGTGAATTAAATTGGGGGTAGATATGTACCAATAATAATTAGAATATATTTCAGCTTAGAAGTATTATTAAAATGAAAATTGGTAATTGGAAAAATTATATATAATCGCTCACAATGAAACTATTGTGAGTAAGTCTATTCACTGTGCGATGTCATTTAAATGGATATATTTGAAATATATATATATATATATATATATATATATATATATATATATATATATATATATGCAGAATATATTAAAAAATATTTGTTTATTATGAAATAGTTTTTGATCAGCTGAAATGAATTTATCATTGCATTGTTTTGGAATTGCAATTCCGATGGTAGTATCACTATACTATATACCTGGAGACTTTTGCCCTTTAAAGACAGAGAACATTAATCCCGCTTTTGCCCTAAATCACCAGTCTTACAGATTACTTGCATATCCATGCTTCAGATGTTTAGCTTCTCAATTAAGGACAAATAGCTACATTTTCTGCTACTTTACAATATGTTAACTGGCGCATTTAATGGGGCATTCATTTTTTTTTTCTTTTTTATCTCTTAGATTGATGTACATTAACCATGTTAACAAGAAAAGAGATATACACAGACATAGAAAATTCTTATATTCCTACATACATGTATTTTGTGAAAATTGCTAGAGAACCCCATTTGGCATCTATTCCTTTGCAAATGACTAATTGGACCTTTCTATTTTTATATGCATACCACTCTAAACCTAACCATATTTTCACAGAAAATCTCTCTTTTTGTTAATGTACATCAGTCTAAGAACTGGTAGTAAAAACTGAAATATTTTTTTTGGTGGAAAACACAGTTAATGCCCCATTAAGATGGGGATGTACATTGTACACATGAATTCATTACTTACATGTAAGTAAATTGTACTGCTTTTGCAGCTTTAAACCAAGACATCTTTTTTTGTCTTCACCTGGGGTCACAATTTGTAATGGTATTTCTTTAGTACACGTATGGGTGTTTTAGCGACAAAATATATGTTATTAAGTTTAAACCAAGTGTATAATATATATTAAAATTGGGTATTGACTGTATCATGTATGTTGTAGGTGATGTATATAGATGCATACTTTTTAGGTCTCTTGAGCCAAAGGCTTATGGAGACCTATTGCAATCATCTTTTGTCTGTCGTAATGTGTTGTCCATTGTTAACATTTATACATTGACTTCTTCTCATTAAGCAGTTGGTTTTAATTTTAAAATTTTAATAAAATTGGCATAGCATCCCCATGTGAAGCTGCATGAAATTTGCAAATGAAAATTAAATCTGTCAATAAATGGTCCACTAGGGGGGCTTGAAAAATATGGGGTGCAGATTTATACAAATGGCTTAATTAATCAAAACTGATTGACTTTGTGTGTACAAAGCTATATGAGAAAGTTGTTGGGAATTATTTAAGGATCATTTAGACAAAATTTCCAGGTCTTGGGGTCAAATGTCAAGGTTACAGGGACCTAAGTAAACAGAAAATTTAAGATTTTTCTCAAAGTTGAGACATTTTTGCTTCTTGTGAAGAACCACTGGGCCATTTTTAACCAAACTTGGCATGTAGGATCACCATGTGAAGACACCTAAGTAAACAGAAATTATATAACTTTTTTGTCAAATTTTAGACTTATTCTCAAGAACCAGTGAACTAATTTTAACCAAACTTGACTGGAAATTTTTCTCAGGTGACTGTTAAGGCCCATTGGACTTCAGCCTTCTTGTTGTATTTTGGGGTTAAATATACTGTTATCATGCATATTACATTTTTTACAAATTGTTATCTCTATACATGTATAACGATGTTATCTTTATTTTCATAAAAGATGCGCCATTTTTTCTTATTTAAGTTGCCTAATGCATAGTTGAAGAAAAAAAGGGTAATAACAATGTTTATAGTCAAATGTGAAACTGCAGATATTGTGCATTACTGGATGATTTATGTATGAAATATCGAAAAGTAAAATGAAAAGTATAAGCAGACAGGTTATACATTGTACATTACCAACAAAATATTTCTGCTACCTTATCTTATTTTTTTTTCTGTAAACATGTACAATGTATTTAATTCACACACTTCACAATTACATCGTGTGCAAATAGCTGTATTTGGCCGATGTATTTGAATATGTGTATTACCAATGATATATTTTGGAATAAAGATGGCTATTTAAGGGGTATGGAAAATTTGGATTTGTTTTTAGAACATCTTGTTCACACATATTTTATCTGCATGTAACCCATTAGGGTTGATATTTACTTGTTCGACATTGAAAATAAGCTGCCCCAAATGATATTTAACGTGTTTAACAACATTAAAAGTCAGGTTTAACATTTTCTATCCAAAATCTTTACATAGATTTAATGGCCTTATGTGAATGAGTTAACATGTGTTTAGTGTCTAATCTTTAGTTTGATAAGCGGCCACTTACTCCAAGTTTTAAACAAAAATTTTCGTTACTCAATTTCAGTGTGTATCAGTATCACGATGACATCTTTTTGAAATTTCCAATCGTTCACTCACGAAGGCAGTAAGGCATTTTCATAATAACAAAGTCTAACCTGCTTTGGGCATTTGGTTCAGGCAGTCGTAGATTTTTAATTTAGAATTATGTATTACATGTATACAATTTCCAAACAAAACGTTTTGCCTGTATGTTTATTCTTTAGTCATCAGGTTTCATTCAACTGTTGGTGAAGAGGTAATGAATGAAATTTAAGTCACCACCATTAAATTTACATGTGAAATGCATTTAAACATCATTTATCCATTTAAATTACTACCATATCGGTCCCTAAAGATGAAACTCTAATCCAAGATTTTAATCCTCAAGCTTGCACACAAACTCACACAGGGTCCATATGTTCCCTTCATTTCCTATACATTTTCAACACTTAAACTTTGACACGACCCCAGAAATAAGTTTTGTTAGTAACTAAGTCATTTCTTTTCCTATTTTGACAGAACATTGAATTGCTTTCATAATATTTACATACCGGTATATAAGTATTGCCAACATTTTCTAATAATGCATTTAAAGGTGACTATAAGAATATTTATATGTTCCTTTGTAATTTGGGTCTTTGATTGAGACGCCCTCCTTTAAAAATCTACTAAGTTCGTTGTTTATAAATATAATAAACAAACCAAATGTATAATGCTCAAGACAATTTTTTCTGTTGAGCTTCAAGTGATATTTTGACAGGGTATGGGTCTATATATATATATATATATATATATATATATATATATATATATATATATATATATATAAAGAATGAAAATTCTATTGTAGAAAGTCCGTCAACATTAGGTTGAAATCCTGTATGTCTTGTTAAAATGATACTTTCTAGATTTGTTATTGAAGCCTTTCCGATCCATCTATCGGACAGTCTGAAATTGAGTCACCATGAGTGCAAATATACATTGGACCCTAGTCTAACGTATATAGGTAAACCTGGACAATGTCTATAAATACTGTCCACTTCATACTACATATACCCAGCAAGTGTCATGCAGTAACACCTGTTGCATAGCTCCATATACGCTGTCACGCCTTGGCGTACATATCGTGTACAAAAGAGGAAAAATAAAAAAATAATACCTTGCAAATTAGAAAACGGCATTATGTAGTCTATATATATTATAAACAATACCAAATTTATAATGCTCAAGACGGTATCGTTTCTGTCAATTAGACTTCATCAGTTGAGCTCCAATTTGAAAAGTATGTGTATTTTCTAAAGATAAAGTGGTATCATACAAGGCCGAATAATATCTCTAAAAGTATAGCCGAAATCCGTCTAAGAGTAACCACTGTAAAAAAAAAAAAAAAAAAAAGAAAATGACTATCTTAGTTTTCGAAAATTTTCGAATTTAAATGGTGTTAACAGTGCCAAATATTACTTTAGTATAAGATGAACAGCTGGTACCGAAATACCAGGTACTAGGTTTATGTATACCCTCGGGGACTCAAACGGTCCACCAGCAGTGGCAACGACTTAGCGGTTATAAATATTATAAACATAATACCAAAGTTATAATGCTCAAGATGATATCGTTTCTCTGTCAATTAGACTTCATCAGTTGAGCTCCAATTTGAAAAGTATGTGTATTTTCTAAAGATAAAGTGGTATCATACAAGGCCGAATAATATCTCTAAAAGTATAGCCGAAATCCGTCTAAGAGTAACCACTGTATAAAAAAAAAAAAAAAGGGACTATCTTAGTTTTAGAAATTTTTCGAATTTAAATGGTGTTAACAGTGCCAAATATTACTTTAGTATAAGATGAACAGCTGGTACCGAAATACCAGGTACTAGGTTTTATGTATACCCTCGAGGACTCAAACGGTCCACCACCAGTGGCAACGACCTAGTGGTTATAAATATTATAAACATAATACCAAAGTTATAATGCTCAAGACGATATCGTTTCTGTCAATTAGACTTCATCAGTTGAGCTCCAATTTGAAAAGTATGTGTATTTTCTAAAGATAAAGTGGTATCATACAAGGCCGAATAATATCTCTAAAAGTATAGCCGAAATCCGTCTAAGAGTAACCAATGTATATAAAAAAAAAAAAAAAAATGACTATCTTAGTTTTCGAAAATTTTCGAAATTAAATGGTGTTAACAGTGCCAAATATTACTTTAGTATAAGATGAACAGCTGGTACCGAAATACCAGGTACTAGGTTTATGTATACCCTCGGGGACTCAAACGGTCCACCAGCAGTGGCAACGACCTAGTGGTTATAAATATTATAAACATAATACCAAAGTTATAATGCTCAAGAGGATATCGTTTCTGTCAATTAGACTTCATCAGTTGAGCTCCAATTTGAAAAAGTATGTGTATTTTCTAAAGATAAAGTGGTATCATACAAGGCCGAATAATATCTCTAAAAGTATAGCCGAAATCCGTCTAAGAGTAACCACTGTAAAAAAAAAAAATGACTATTTTAGTTTTCGAAAATTTTCGAATTTTAAATGGTGTTAACAGTGCCAAATATTACTTTAGTATAAGATGAACAGCTGGTACCGAAATACCAGGTACTAGGTTTATGTATACCCTCGGGGACTCAAACGGTCCACCAGCAGTGGCAACGACCTAGTGGTTATAAATATTATAAACATAATACCAAAGTTATAATGCTCAAGACGATATCGTTTCTGTCAATTAGACTTCATCAGTTGAGCTCCAATTTGAAAAGTATGTGTATTTTCTAAAGATAAAGTGGTATCATACAAGGCCGAATAATATCTCTAAAAGTATAGCCGAAATCCGTCTAAGAGTAACCGCTGTAAAAAAAAAAAAAAAAAAAAAATGACTATCTTAGTTTTCGAAAATTTTCGAAATTTAAATGGTGTTTAACAGTGCCAAAATATTACTTTAGTATAAGATGAACAGCTGGTACCGAAATACCAGGTACTAGGTTTATGTATACCCTCGAGGACTCAAACGGTCCACCAGCAGTGGAAACGACCTAGTGGTTATAAATATTATAAACATAATACCAAAGTTATAATGCTCAAGACGATATCGTTTCTGTCAATTAGACTTCATCAGTTGAGCTCCAATTTGAAAAGTATGTGTATTTTCTAAAGATAAAGTGGTATCATACAAGGCCGAATAATATCTCTAACAGTATAGCCGAAATCCGTCTAAGAGTAACCACTGTATAAAAAAAAAAAAAGGACTATGTTAGTTTTAGAAATTTTTCGAATTTAAATGGTGTTAACAGTGACAAATATTACTTTAGTATAAGATGAACAGCTGGTACCGAAATACCAGGTACTAGATTTATGTATACCCTCGAGGACTCAAACGGTCCACCAGCAGTGGCAACGACCTAGTGGTTATAAATATTATAAACATAATACCAAAGTTATAATGCTCAAGACGATATCGTTTCTGTCAATTAGACTTCATCAGTTGAGCTCCAATTTGAAAAGTATGTGTATTTTCTAAAGATAAAGTGGTATCATACAAGGCCGAATAATATCTCTAAAAGTATAGCCGAAATCCGTCTAAGAGTAACCAATGTATAAAAAAAAAAAAAAAAATGACTATCTTATTTTTCGAAAATTTTCGAATTTAAATGGTGTTAACAGTGCCAAATATTACTTTAGTATAAGATGAACAGCTGGTACCGAAATACCAGGTACTAGGTTTATGTATAAACCCTCGGGGACTCAAACGGTCCACCAGCAGTGGCAACGACCTAGCGGTTATAAATATTATAAACATAATACCAAAGTTATAATGCTCAAGATGATATCGTTTCTGTCAATTAGACTTCATCAGTTGAGCTCCAATTTGAAAAGTATGTGTATTTTCTAAAGATAAAGTGGTATCATACAAGGCCGAATAATATCTCCAAAAGTATAGCCGAAATCCGTCTAAGAGTAACCACTGTAAAAAAAAAAAAAACAAAAAAAAAAAAATGACTTTCTTAGTTTTAGAAAATTTTCGAATTTAAATGGTGTTAACAGTGCCAAATATTACTTTAGTATAAGATGAACAGCTGGTACCGAAATACCAGGTACTAGGTTTATGTATACCCTCCGGGACTCAAACGGCCCACCAGCAGTGGCAACGACCTAGTGGTTATAAATATTATAAACATAATACCAAAGTTATAATGCTCAAGACGATATCGTTTCTGTCAATTAGACTTCATCAGTTGAGCTCCAATTTGAAAAGTATGTGTATTTTCTAAAGAAAGTATACAAGTGCCTATCATACAAGGCCGAATAATATTTTCTCTAAAAGTATAAGTGCCAAAGCCGAAATCCGTCAGGTAAGGAGTAACCAATGTCCACCAGCAGTGGCAAAAGTGGTTAAAAAAAAAAAAAAAAGTTATGACTATCGATATTTTTCGTCAATTATTTTCGAGCTCCAATTTTAAATAAAGGTGTTAACAGTGCCGAATATTACTAAAAGTATAAGATGAACAGCTGGTACCGAAATGACCAGGAAAATTTTCGAATTTAAATGGTGTTAACAGTGCCAAATATTATGTATATGAACAGCTGTAGGTACCGAAATACCAGGTACTCGTTTATGGACTCAAACGGTCCACCAGCAGTGGCAACGACCTAGTGGTTATAAATATTATAAACATAATACCAAAGATATAATGCTCAAGAGGATATCGTTTCTGTCAATTAGACTTCATCAGTTGAGCTCCAATTTGAAAAGTATGTGTATTTTCTAAAGATAAAGTGGTATCATACAAGGCCGAATAATATCTCTAAACAGTATAGCCGAAATCCGTCTAAGAGTAACCACTGTATAAAAAAAAAAAAAAAAAATTACTATCTTAGTTTTCGAAAATTTTCGAATTTAAATGGTGTTAACAGTGCCAAATATTACTTTAGTATAAGATGAACAGCTGGTACCGAAATACCAGGTACTAGGTTTATGTATACCCTCGGGGACTCAAACGGTCCACCAGCAGTGGCAACGACCTAGCGGTTATAAATATTATAAACATAATACCAAAGTTATAATGCTCAAGATGATATCGTTTCTGTCAATTAGACTTCATCAGTTGAGCTCCAATTTGAAAAGTATGTGTATTTTCTAAAGATAAAGTGGTATCATACAAGGCCGAATAATATCTCTAAAAGTATAGCCGAAATCCGTCTAAGAGTACCACTGTATAAAAAAAAAAATGACACTGTAAAAAAAATGGTGTTTAAAGTGCCAAAAAAAAAATGAAAATGACTTTCTTAGTTTTAGAAAATTATCGAATTTATAATGGTCGTTTCCATCAGTTGACAAATATGTGTATTTTCTTTAGGCCGAATAATATAAGATGAATCAGCTAAGAGTAACCGTAAAAATACCAGGTACTTAGGTTTTCGAATTTAAATAGTGGTTAACAGTGCCCTCCGGATGACTACCAAATACGGTACTAGGTTTTATGTATACCCCGGGGAGCAAACGGTCCACCAGCAGTGGCAACGACCTAGTGGTTATAAATATTATAAATATAATACCAAAGTTATAATGCTCAAGACGATATCGTTTCTGTCAATTAGACTTCATCAGTTGAGCTCCAATTTGAAAAGTATGTGCATTTTCTAAAGATAAAGTAGTATCATACAAGGCCGAATAATATCTCTAAAAGTATAGCCGAAATCCGCCTAAGAGTAACCACTGTAAAAAAAAAAATTGCTATTTTAGTTTTAGAAAATTTACGAATTTAAATGGTGTTAACAGTGCCAAATATTACTTTAGTATAAGATGAACAGCTGGTACCGAAATACCAGGTACTAGGTTTATGTATACCCTCGGGGACTCAAACGGTCCACCAGCAGTGGCAACGACCTAGTGGTTATAAATATTATAAACATAATACCAAAGTTATAATGCTCAAGACGATATCGTTTCTGTCAATTAGACTTCATCAGTTGAGCTCCAATTTGAAAAGTATGTGTATTTTCTAAAGAGAAAGTGTGATTATACACGGCCGAATAATATCTCTAAAAGTATAGCCGAAATCCGTCTAAGAGTAAACTACTGTAAAAAAGAAAAAAAAAAAATATTAGTTTTAGAAAATTTTCGAAAATTTTCGAATTTAAATGGTGTTAACAGTGCCAAATATTGCTTTACTATTAGATAAGCTGGGGTACCGAAATACAGGCTAGGTTTATGTATACCCTCGGGGAAATACCAGTAGTACTAGTGGTTTAAATATTGTATACATAATACCAAAGGGGACTCAAGACGATATCGTTTCCAATTAGACTTCAGCAGTGAGCAATTTGACCTAGTGGTCTAAAAAGTGGTATCATACAACGAATAATATCTCAAAGTATAGCCGAAATGCTCAACTAAAAAAAAAAAATGACTATCTTAGTTTCGTCAATTTAATGGTGTTAACAGTTCAAATATTACAGTTAAGATGCTGGTACCGAAATACCAGGTACTGATACCCTCGGGGTATGTGTATTTTAAACATAATATAAAGATAAAGACGGTATCGTTTCAATTACTTCATCAGTTGAGCCAAATGAAAAGTATATTCTCTAAACAGTATAGCCGAAATCCGTCTAAGAGTAACCACTGTATAAAAAAAAAAAAAAAAAAAATTACTATCTTAGTTTTCGAAAATTTTCGAATTTAAATTGGGTTTAACAGTGCCAAATATTACTTTAGTATAAGATGAACAGCTGGTACCGAAATACCAGGTACTAGGTTTATGTATACCCTCGGGGACTCAAACGGTCCACCAGCAGTGGCAACGACCTAGTGGTTATAAATATTATAAACATAATACCAAAGTTTTAATGCTCAAGACGATATCGTTTCTGTCAATTAGACTTCATCAGTTGAGCTCCAATTTGAAAAGTATGTGTATTTTCTAAAGATAAAGTGGTATCATACAAGGCCGAATAATATCTCTAAAAGTATAGCCGAAATCCGTCTAAGAGTAACCACTGTAAAAAAAAAAAATGACTATCTTAGTTTTCGAAAAATTTTCGAATTTAAATGGTGTTAACAGTGCCAAATATTACTTTAGTATAAGATGAACAGCTGGTACCGAAATACCAGGTACTAGGTTTATGTATACCCTCGGGGACTCAAGCGGTCCACCAGCAGTGGCAACGACCTAGTTGTTATAAATATTATAAACATAATACCAAAGTTATAATGCTCAAGACGATATCGTTTTCCTTTCTAAAGAGAAAGTGGTATCATTAGATCTCTAAAAGTATAGCCGAAATCAGAGTAACCACTGATGCTTAGTTTTCGAAAATTTTTGAAAATGGTACAGTGTTACTTTTCTAAATGAACATAATAAGGTACTAGGGTCGGGGATCATACAAGTGGCCGAATAAATATCATCTAAAATGTATAGCCGAAAGTTGAGCTCCGTCTAGAAAGTATCATACAACGAATAAATACTGTATAAAAAAGTAACCACTGTAAAAAAAAAAATGACTATCTTAGTTTTCGAAAATTTTTCGAATTTAAATGGTGTTAACAGTGCCAAATAATACTTTAGTATAAGATGAACAGCTGGTACCGAAATACCAGGTACTAGGTTTATGTATACCCTCGGGGACTCAAACGGTCCACCAGCAGTGGCAACGACCTAGTGGTTATAAATATTATAAACATAATACCAAAGTTATAATGCTCAAGACGATATCGTTTCTGTCAATTAGACTTCATCAGTTGAGCTCCAATTTGAAAAGTATGTGTATTTTCTAAAGATAAAGTGGTATCATACAAGGCCGAATAATATCTCTAAAAGTATAGCCGAAATCCGTCTAAGAGTAACTACTGTAAAAAAAAAAAAAAAAATGACTTAGTTTTCGAAAATTTTCGAATTTAAATGGTGTTAACAGTGCCAAATATTACTTTAGTATAAGATGAACAGCTGGTACCGAAATACCAGGTACTAGGTTTATGTATACCCTCGGGGACTCAAACGGTCCACCAGCAGTGGCAACGACCTAGTGGTTATAAATATTATAAACATAATATCAAAGTTATAATACTCAAGACGATATCGTTTCTGTCAATTGGACTTCATCAATTGAGCTCCAATTTGAAAAGTATGTGTATTTTCTAAAGATAAAGTGGTATCATACAAGGCCGAATAATATCTCCAAAATTATAGCCGAAATCCGTCTAAGAGTAACCACTGTAAAAAAAAAAAATGGCTATTTTAGTTTTAGAAAATTTATGAATTTAAATGGTGTTAACAGTGCCAAATATTACTTTAGTATAAGATGAACAGCTGGTACCGAAATACCAGGTACTAGGTTTATGTATACCCTCGGGGACTCAAACGGTCCACCAGCAGTGGCAACGACCTAGTGGTTATAAATATTATAAACATAATACCAAAGTTATAATGCTCAAGACGATATCGTTTCTGTCAATTAGACTTCATCAGTTGAGCTCCAATTTGAAAAGTATGTGTATTTTCTAAAGATAAAGTGGTATCATACAAGGCCGAATAATATCTCTAAAAGTATAGCCGAAATCCGTCTAAGATTAACCACTGTAAAAAAAAAAAAAAAAAAAATGACTATCTTAGTTTTAGAAAATTTTCGAATTTAAATGATGTTAACAGTGCCAAATATTACTTTAGTATAAGATGAACAGCTGGTACCGAAATACCAGGTACTAGGTTTATGTATACCCCTCGGGGACTCAAACGGTCCACCAGCAGTGGCAACGACCTAGTGGTTATAAATATTATAAACATAATACCAAAGTTATAATGCTCAAGACGATATCGTTTCTGTCAATTAGACTTCATCAGTTGAGCTCCAATTTGAAAAGTATGTGTATTTTCTAAAGATAACGTGGTATCATACAAGGCCGAATAATATCTCTAAAAGTATAGCCGAAATCCGTCTAAGAGTAACCACTGTAAAAAAAAAAATGACTATCTTAGTTTTCGAAAATTTTCGAATTTAAATGGTGTTAACAGTGCCAAATATTACTTTAGTATAAGATGAACAGCTGGTACCGAAATACCAGGTACTAGGTTTATGTATACCCTCGGGGACTCAAACGGTCCACCAGCAGTGGCAACGACCTAGTGGTTATAAATATTATAAACATAATACCAAAGTTATAATGCTCAAGACGATATCGTTTCTGTCAATTAGACTTCATCAGTTGAGCTCCAATTTGAAAAGTATGTGTATTTTCTAAAGATAAAGTGGTATCATACAAGGCCGAATAATATCTCTAAAAGTATAGCCGAAATCCGTCTAAGAGTAACCACTGTAAAAAAAAAAAAATGACTATCTTAGTTTTCGAAAATTTTCGAATTTAAATGGTGTTAAACAGTGCCAAATATTACTTTAGTATAAGATGAACAGCTGGTACCGAAATACCAGGTACTAGGTTTATGTATACCCTCGGGGACTCAAACGGTCCACCAGCAGTGGCAACGACCTAGTGGTTATAAATATTATAAACATAATACCAAAGTTATAATGCTCAAGACGATATCGTTTCTGTCAATTAGACTTCATATAGCGACAAACATATGATTGTCTTCTTTAGCTTTAATGCACATTCACCGTGAATTTGTGGTCAATTTAGACAAGTCCATGGATCAATGTTTTAGTTGCAGTTAAAAACGAAGGGCAGATTTCTCATTATGTATGTTTCTCAATAAAAAAAAAGAGAAACATACAGTCTTACAATTTTGCTTTTTAAACCAATATGAGGTCCTTTTTAAGTTAGAAAATGATCTGCTGATATATAGGTGTATATGATGAGGTTTCCATGGAGCATTTGCGAAGCATGTGGTATGCCAGCAGGGAACGCTGACTTTTTCGGACACCTGGTCCTATCCCCTTTTTGGATGCGCAGTTGTTCTTCATGATGAGACCATTGGTACTTTTTCATTTGTACTTTTAAAATAAGTGACGGATAATATGTTTTAATTTAGTGATGCATTGACAGATTTCTTTTTGTCACTTTATCTTTACGGAGGTACGGATGTGATTTAAATGTTCAGCTGTTCATTTATCGCATTTACATTATGATATTGCCTTAATGCATCCATGTACTTAGTGTCGGCAAACTGCACAAGAACATTTTGCGTCATCGATCAAGTGCAGTTAGATGATAAAGATAGAAACATTTATTCATTACATGTCTCTTATTTATTTTATCGTGTACACAGATTTAAAATTAATTTCTTTTCAACGACGTCATCAATATTTCGGATGACTGGAATTTGGCACGGAAAAGCAGCTCCGACGGAATCTCGGTATCCAACTGAACTGAATTCCAGTCGACTTCGGAAAGAAAGAAATTTGTTTATCAAATTTGTCTTCTTGACAAAATATTGCTGTCAAAAGCGAATGAAATATACGTATGAACATTCCAGTATAATCGGAGTATCAAATTTGTCTGTGACAAAGCTGTCAAAATATAATAGTATAATGAGTATAATTTTAAACATTAGTACTGTAAATGAATCTAGAATACAAGCCAAGGAATGTGTACTAAAATGCGTTACAATTTCAGATAAGATCGAGGGAAAAAGTTGAAATAGTTGTATCATTTAGATTTAGGAGGGCATGTTCTCCATTTTTGGTAAATCAAAAAGTGAGCGTGATAAAATTGCGTTAAACGAAAAGGCATTATGATGTTTATACCACTTTAAAAACTCTTACTGTTCTTTCTTTTTAATTGATCAGAAATAAAGAGGTAATTGGGGTAATTCCCCTGCCTGTCATAGTCTGACTGCTTAATAGACTGAATAAGAACTTTGTAAAATGACATTTGAAATAATTTAACAAATCACAATACTCTAGATTGCTGCTATATGTGGCCATTACAAGTGTTTTGTTTTTTGGTCTAGCGTCCGCGGTCGGATTGGTTAATGGTTAGAGGTCATAAAACAAAAAACATACATCTATGAGTTAAACATCAACTTAATTTTCATCAATGTGAAAATTTATCATTCCATAGGTTATGTATAGGCTATGGTTTTTAAGAATCCAATTATGGTGATGAATGGCGTCTTTTGACAGTTTTGTCCCAGACGAATTTGATAAGGGTATAGTTTTTATAAAAAATTGTAATGGCCTTATTATGTCAGTCAGCAATTGTCATTGACCTTGATTTTACTCGGATCAGATTTTAGTTCTGCATTTTAATACAATGTCAAAATAATGCTAATCTATATGCTCGTAATGCTGTCACTTATTATCTACCTTCCTCTGTATTTGCATCACGTGGATACATATTTCCGTGTTAACTTTTATTGCTTTTATGCAATTTTCTAGGTCGATATTATCCTATTTTATACAATGTACTTTTCACAGCCATTCACAAACAGTTATCATCTAACAGAATCATGATTATGTAAGCCGTTTGTAAATGAACCGTATTTTGAGTTTTCTTTTAGGTGCGTTTAAGAAAACTCCAGTAAAATCATAAAATGTAATGCAATTCAAACATTATGTTACAAACTTGTAATCAATACAGGCCATATAATCGATGCAATATTGAATTAGATTGTATTGCCTTCGGCATTTTTACGTCGTAACTAGAGTCACTCGGGTAACATATTGAAAATTGTCGTGAAGATGTGTTTCTTATTATGGGTAAACATTTGATCGGTTTTAAACTACTTAAAATGCACGAAATCAGCTTGAATTGTATTCGAAGCATCACACGTGATAACAAATTTATTTATTCCATGACTCCTGGATCTTGGATTTGTAAATAGGAAGGTGTCTGATTCTAGATCTCTGTCCTATGACATTTGTAATTTTGTAAGACCTCCATTCTATTTGTATAGTACTTGAAGCAACGTGAATACATTAAAACCTTTGTACAAAAAGTACAAGTAAACAGTTGTATTTAAAATAATTGTTTACTCCATTGTATCTTTAATCAGTTTATATTGTTATGATATGTAGAAAAAAAGAGCAAAAGAGTATTTAAGTATTAATTACTGTCGGTGACAATTTCGAATTAACAGCTTGCAAAACAAAACCTACTTGATTTTTTAGGTCACATGATTGCTCAGTGATCTATTGCAATCGTTCTTAGCTCGAATAATTGCAGCGCCCTCTATCCATCGTTTCTCGAGGGTTTGATGGCAACATGTTCACTGGACTCGTCAGCTCTGTACAAATTATACAGAGCGATTGAGTTGAGGATGCGCACTCAGTACGTCCGGGAAAGAACCCCAAATTTAAAAAGAACGTTTCTCAATGAATTCGACTTTTAGAAGATAAATGAATTATAACACTCAAATTCAAATAGAAACATCATTTTTGTTCCACTGCACATTTTTACAAACAATTATAATTCCTACTGCTTTTCGCGCCACATGTTAAGATAAACAAATCCCATGATGCTCTAGTATCAGTAATTTCCGGTTGACACACTTTTACAGTAAATGCATTCAGGCGTTAATGGAGCAATCGGAAATCGGCGGAATATAACGATTGGCATTATTTGGGTTAAATCGTTTTTGGGGCATCCGAAATCCAAGAGGGTCGCCCAGGCATCTGATTGGCCACGACATTTTCAACTACATGTACTTCTTAAGAACCACTGAACCGATTGCCTTCAAACTTGGTACATATGTTCCTTATGATGTTCTGACCAAGTGTTGTTGTTTTTTGGCCGAACCAAAAATCCTAGATGGCAACGCTGGCGTCTGATTGGATGAGACATATTCAACTTGGAAATAATATTGATGTTAATGAACCAAAAACTTAACGCTTTTAAAGTGATAGAAAAAGCAACGTTATACTTAAACTGGAACCCAATACGACGCCAATGAAACATCAATTTCTTAGTTATAAACAGGTTCGGTACACTTCAAACTTTAAATGCATATTTTCGTTAATAATATGTAAAGTATTTTTTCTCATAGATATAAATATTTCACTACTGTGTTTAGAGGTATAAACATGTGAAGTAAGACTTCGTTGAATCCTTTTCTAGGATGACAACAATTCTATTTGACCCGAGGTCAACTCATATGACCTCCTGTTTGAACATAATCGGAAAACTTTCCCAGCATACACTACCCGGTAAACAAAATCAAAAGATGTCAGAAAGTAACAATTTCAGTAGTGAGAGAAAGTAATCGCTAACAGATTCTGCAAGAAAAAGGAGTAGATCCCTGTATACATTTCATCACATTTAAGCAATTATTTTCAATAATGTTTAAATGGATATATACACTCTGTTCGGAACATCCTAGAACGTTTCAAAATTGCCATCTTCCCACAGCTCCATTAAAACCACTAAACACACCATTATTTCCATGTTAGTGAAAAGTGTTTGGCGGGGTGTAAGACAACAATAAATGAGACATCCAGGAAGTGTGGTTACCTTGAGGTATTCCTTGTATAAAAGGTCAAAATTCCATGTATGGTAAGGTACTATAATTATATTTTATGATAGATAGGTATGCCCCATGTACAGATATTAGGTATTTTCGTTATCCAGAGTTACAACCCCTTCTAGCAGGTATCGATTGTGATGTCATTTGTTTGTGCAAAACATGAGAAAAATATTCAATTGTGACGTCATATGTATGTGTGAAAATAACTTTTATTTCTCACGTAAAGACATGACATCACAATCCATACCTGCTGACATGGGAGATAATTCTGGCTAACGAAATGACAGAATAAGGTTTTCAGGAACCAAATATCAAAGAGAAACAAATTTTGCACATCAAAGTTGTCAATTACTTGTCAAAACACTAATCTCCACGTTAATCTTGATGACAAATGTCAAACACAGTTGTTGTTATTGTTTGATGATTCCTGTTCAATAATCATAAAATTTTTATTTATATCAAATATGAGTCTTTTATCTAAAGAAAACTTATATAACAATTATTATTCCAATACCTATATTTGTTGCGTATTTAGAAGTTAGACGTTACTGAATATATACAAATGTTTTGAAAGCATTTCAAGCTAATTTCTTTACACCTGTTTAATAGTTAACATGCAGCAGATACCTTTTGTAGTATGACTCATCAGTTTCGATTCATTTCTGATTCTTATCAATCCATTTGAGTTATTATCCGGGCCGAATCCATTACCGAAGTTATACAATTTGTTTTTGTGAAAGGCGTATTTTATTTGGTAGATCTTTAGAAGGAAATATTATGTTTTTAATGTACAAGAGAGTACAATTTAAATCATCAATGTTGTTTAAATAAACACGTATGTTGACAGATCTATAAAGGGAGTATGGTGGAAACATTTTAGGCATTAAAATAGTGCTGGTGTTAGTATAACCGATTTTATGTTCTTTGTACATATGTCTTTAGTATACATACAGGTAAGGAACTCACAAAACGTCTTAGTATACCTTTATGTAAACTATGTAAATCATTTGCATGTGACCGTTATATTAACCGCTTAAGTTGGTTTAAAATGGTTTGGTTAATTTTAGGATATTTTGAAACGGCGTTTAATTTGAACTAGACTTCAATTAGGCTCATATCCGAACAATTGTACAATGTGTAACAGAAATAATCGGGTAACTAAATGTAAAAAGACTAGTAACGTTTAGTATGATATGTAATAAGGTTGCAGAACAGGGTAGAGATTATCCGCAAATTATATGTCAGATGGGTCGCATTTGATCGTAAAACAAAATCAAGGGATTGTTTTCTTGGGTGAAGTAGACGTAGCAAAATACTGAATAAAAATATTGTGTTTAACACAAATGCAAGATTGTATATCGTATTCATGAGGATCAGTTTTAAAGATAATAAATCATGTATAATACTCTTTTGGGAGAATTTAGAGATCGGTAATGCAGGTGCATGTATTAGGTATATATTTTGAAAAGAGTGGATTGGTTACTTCTACTTAGCGGGATTGTTAATAATTATAATTTTATGTCCCATGGCACAGGTATTCGTATTTGGGCCGAGAATATGTGCCAGTCGACAGCCATGCGTTCTAGATGGTATTTATAGCGAGACCCTGTGCTATGGTTTATGTCTTAAGAATGTTTAAGTACTGGGATTACAAAAAAAGAATGAAAATAAAAGTTTATGTTTATATTTTGTTGTTTTATTGTTTGCAGTCAATCAATACCTTTTCACTTTTATGCTGACGTAGGTAAACTGCAATAAATTTTGACCTGCATAGAGATGTATGTCAGTGCATTGATTGCTCTTTGATCTACCTGTCTGTCTAGACACGGAACTTAGGGAGGACCGATTACCTACACTTCTGATGCCTAGTACTTGCAAATAAGCAAAGAATCAGTCATTATCTTTTAAAGTCATTCATAGGATATTGTATATTGATAAACAAATCATTTATATAGCATCTCAGGGCAGGCTATATATATGACATGTTTATCAATATACGGACAGAATTTCAGGTTCCTGTGAGTCATCTAGTCAAAGGCGGAAGTGACCTATTGCAATCTGTTTTCGTATGTCAGTGTCGTCGGTAAAAGACCATATTTTGAACTTACATTGGAAGATTGAAAAAAATGCATACCTTAAAACTAAACGTGAATTTCAACACTTTGCCCTTGTTGAATGTTGTCATTTTTCAGATCAGATCCGAATATCATGATGGCAATTATGACAGTCATCTTGAAAAACCTGGTTTTTTAAAAAAAATCTTTAACTAAAAACTATTGAATTGATTTTCATGAAACTTCGCGGGAATGCACAAAATATTATTCTGGCCATTTATTTTTATGTTTCGGGTCGGTGCGAAATTCAAGACGATCAAGCAGGCAGCTTCAAAAACTTTGAAATTAATGAACTGATAATAAACTCCAGTTCCACTGAAACTGTTGAAATGAAACTGGATACAGAGGTTCAGTAGACTACCAAGTTCCTGTCTCAATCAGCCTTAAATCATCAGAGGGCCGCTTATGGGATTGCGTTCTTTCCGATTTTAAGTGTATTTTCATGGTCTTGGCTGTGTGTGGTTGGAATCTCGAAAAGATCATTCTCGATTTGCGGAATACGGAGTACCGGTAATATCCTGTTTGCAAGAGTTCTCTTTGTTAGAGCAAGTATCTTGTAATGAACACATTGGACGAAAAACTACTTTTTATTTTTACTTAATTAAAATTGAACAGCCTGATGAACCCACTATAACTTAAAACATGAAAATTTAACATATCATGAGGTAAATAAATTTTACTCAGGTTTGTTAAGTGTATAAGGATTTTTTTTTTGCAGAAAAAAAATTTGCCCACATATTACGCCTTTATTACAAAATACCCGTTATAAAGAGGAGATAACTCAGCAAATGGGAGAAATATCCTGTAATCCGCAAGTATGGAATAGACAGAGGGAAAATGTTATAAGACAAAAATAGCACGCAAAGATCTACGACAAAAAATAAAATTATCAGAGCCAAAATTTTTAGACCACCGCTTATGGGAGTTATTTACCCTTTAAAGTGAATTTATCATACAACACTTGAAGCAAATATTTACGAAACAAATCAACAGTGAACAAGACCTACTTGTCAGATGGTAGAGTAAGGACTTATTTGGTAGACCTGTACTCTGATTACAATTTAGGCTCCTGGGTCTTTTATTATAGACTCTTTGAGCTGATGTGGTACCAGGAATCGAGGCAGGGCCTTCCGCCTTCGAGGCGAATGCTCAAAATAGCTGAGTCAATGCTGGTGGCTCTTCCGTTTCTAACAGATCTCGTGAATAAACAGCTTTGAAAGACCAATGGATTATGAATCTTTTTTACATTATTTAATACCAAAATTTGATATAAACGTCCTCGCATGGTTGCCTGCTTCGATATTTACAAATAACGCACGTTACTTATATCATATATAAAATCTTGTTTGAATGTAAACATCTTTGTTCGGCTTAAACGACCAATGGATTATGAATCTTTTTTACATTATTTAATACCAAAATTTGATATAAACGTCCTCGCATGGTTGCCTCTTTCGATATTTACAAATGCCACACATTACTAATATCATATATAAAATCTTGTTTGAATGTAGTATCATGTTATAAGTACAGTTTATTGATTCAAAAACTGGAATAACATGGCTATGAAAAAAGGCCATTCCAAATGTTTAGCGTCCACCATAAAATAAAAAACCTATATTTCTATCAGTTAAAAACCCCAAAACGACAGAAAAAACACAAGACATTTTATGAGAACAAATGTAATTTTATGCACATTTAACTTATTTTCCTAATGTGTTAACTGCACATTTAACTTATTTTCCTAATGTGTTAACAAAAGAAAAAAATATAAACTTATAAAATATGTCTTTGGCACATACTAAAATAGCCTCGTATTTGACTGTTCATTTTAGGACTTTGGAACAAACTTTTCCTTTGGATGTTTTTTTGTTTCTGTTTTATGATTTCTAAACCTATCTATCAGGAGACGCTAAACAGACAAAAAACTTGGAATGACCTTATCTTGTAGTTATGATATATACATTTGCATGTACTTTTATTATTCAGTTAAATCTTACACAATACATAACTAAAATATCATTATTAATTCTTAACGGCAAGGATGGCTATGAGTTTTGCGGTTATCAGCCACTGACTCCGGGGGATTATTGTTTTTCGATGTGTAATTCCGTCCACCATTTTATTTTGTCTGAGCCAAATCGCCCTCATTTCTTCAACTTGGCTGCCCCATATTTAATTACTCTGGGTTCATGACTACACTGGGGAGATAACTGATGATGCACTACATTTTTGATATTGTCAGATTTTGCTGAAAATTAGTATACAAAGGTATCTTGATGATGGATTTTCATGAAATAGTTTTGAGAGGTATTTTTGTATTACGAATTCACTGGCAAATGTAATGAAAGTGTCTGTTGCCATGGTAACAATATAACGGTCACTAATTGACCAATGTTGAGGTTTTTAGATTTTGGTGAAAATTAGAATACAAATGTACATGGTATTTTCATATTGCAAATTCAACGGTAAATGTTAAGGAAGCACTGGTTGCCATTGTAAAAAAACAAAGTCCTGTGATTGGTCAAGATTTAAATTTATTAGACCTTTATAAGGAATAGATATTCTTCTATTTAGGGGTATTTTAGCATTACTAATTCAATGGAAGGTATTATATATGTGCATTTGAAAGTTGTTGGGTCTGCAGGAGAAATATTTTGTCAAAATGTCAAGGTGATTGGTTCAAAGATCATCTGTACTGGGATAACTGAAAATGCTGAAACTGCGGAGAGTTTTAGGTTGAAATATTGGGAAATGAAAAAAGTAACTCGCTCTTTGATTTTGTTTTAAATGGTTGGGAATGGTCTGGTATATTATTTTGGGGTATTCATAATATGCATATATTGCATCACCGTTGCAAAACCACGGTCCGGAAGAGTACAGCTATTCCAAACCGTGGTTTAACGACGATGATATTGTTTTAAAAAGTTATTGATAATTGTGTAACCAGAGGGTTCTACACGTGGTGTCACATTTATTAACATGTATTTTGAGATATTTTACGCACACAGGGTTTGATTTCTCTGATTTTTAATGTAGATTTGAGTACGCTCAATAATGAATTCTCCTTTGAAAGTTTGCGTGTTCATAGATTTTGTTTGTATAAATCAATACCGTCCCTAAAAAAACACAACAGCTTTACATACTTATGTATTGACATAAGTGAATCTATATCTAAGATATACCTTGATATATGATCCATGTCTTAGTCGGGCATATCGCCAAAGGCGATAGCCGGTGTATCTAAATGTGACCCCTCACCCGGGGTCAATATTCTACATGGGAATCATACCCGGGCACTTATATAGAAAATTGACCTATGCCTGTAGAAAAATTACCCGGGTTTCGGGTCAATTTTTTATGAATTTAGAGAAGTGCACAACGAGGGAAAAATATGAATAATCAGAGTTTTCAACATATAAATACCACGTGATATTTCAGGGTATGAAATTACGTGATGGCTCAGTGATTGAGATCTTCGACTGGTGATCACAATATCTCATATCCGAGATGAAGGTTCGGCTCTTGCATGAGGAAATTAAAATTGTCATAAGATTTTACTCAGTCTGATGTGAGAAAGCTGCCAGAAAATTAGGCCGTTCTAATTGTTTTCATGTTTAGCGTCCACCCTCAAACCTAAACTCCGATAGTTCCCTCATTGAAAAAAAAAAAGACAGGAAAACCACAATACTTTTTTAAAATGCACATTTATAAATTTTACTGATGTGTTAGCAAAAGAAAAACAGATCGAATTGAACTTATGAAAGCCGTTTTGATATCTTTGGCAAAAACTTATGAATAACTCATGAGAAAACCTAATATATAGCCTATAGCCTATGCATGATATCCGTGTAGGCCTTACTATGTTTCTTTTCCTTAAGATAAAGGGGGTTCTATGGGGGTCCCGGGACAACTAACAGAATTGTTAAAGTGGGTCATTTCTCCACGGCTTTCCGGGTAAGATTTCTATCGTAGAAAAACAAACCCAGGTAAGATTTCTATCGTAGAAAAGTGACCTCGGGTAAAATTTCTACGGCGGGTCAATTTTTCACGTTACATCGGCTGTAGCGATTGTCGAATTGTGCGCAATAGTCTTTCCGCGCATATTTTGGTCTCTGCGTTACTCAAAATAAAAGAAACTGCGTGCGCGATATGATATAGTGCATCAATATTATGTAAAAGTGTATTAAAATATTCTGATGTTGTTCATACAGTTGTTTCAACATGATCTAGATCATTTACATATAAAGAATTGTCATCTTATCATAAAATGTAGTAAATAGGAAACAGTTCGTATCATTCTGCATACGAAGTGTCAGACAGTTTCAGTCATTGATCGAGTGTACAACGCTGGAGGGAAGTCGGTGTAATTTAAATTGAGAGCCAGAGAAAGCTAGGCAGAACGCGTAGCCTCCGTAGTTTTTAATATGGTGGCGCGAATATCTTGTATGCCGAAACGCCCGTTAAAATTTGGTTAAATGTGTCCGATATGTTGTTATTCGGTAGGTTATCAGCGGCGGATCCAGGAATGATGAGGACGGGGCGTAACTTTCTTTTGGAAGGGAAGGGGTAACAAGACGCCACGGGCGTGAAAATGGTGCGTTCTTTATGCAGTAGTGTATCCTCCATACATTGAATTATGGCCTTTTTATCGTTAAGAATATCATTGATGGATTAATTCGGAAGTCCGATGAGGTATCCAGACATAAAACTCGCCATTTCCCCGTGGTTCAGGGTATGCTTCCCAGAAATATACAGAGAGTTAATTGTCACATTGCGACTTGATTTTGTTCCGGCCAAATATTGCATTAAATTGACATGCATATCATTTGTCAAAAATAAATTGAGTATCAGCAAACACAAATCCATGAGCATGATGAGGGAGTCCAGAAAAGTTTTGATTTTTAAAAGTTCTGGGAAACCTTTTTCTGGATCCCAGGCGTGTTGTTAATGTATTTAAAAAAAAAATGTTTTGTGAGAAAGTGTGGGGAGGGAGCAACCTCTGACCGCCCACGTACGTACGGCTACATACATGTAATGTATCGAGGCGCGAAAATTTTAGTAATTCATTTTTATTAAATTTCCAACTTTTTATTAAAATTTCATAGGTTTTAAACATTTTTTGTTAACTTTTGGGCTTTTGAGTTGATTTTTACTGTACAAACAGTATCCGCCACTGGTTATTACAAAGTTTATGTTTTAACCCGTCATCTGGAGATTAAAATATAATTTTTTGAACGCTAAATTAGAAATAATCGGTGAGTAAAACTTGTTATCAATATGGTTGCAATGTACATTTATTTAAAGGTGAAGTGTCACGAAAAATTTCAAACAAAAAAGTAACTTATCAGATACAAATACATATATTGAGCAGGGCATTCAAAGGAAATAAATACAAATAGTCTATAAAGTGAGTCTTGTGGCATTTTAAAATTGAGAAAAGTCGAAGTCGCTCAAAATCAGTGCTTGGAACGTTAACCGTTGTCTGGGGAAGAAGTTTGGTGATAATGAATTTTTAAATCTTTTGAAAGAATATGACATTATTTTCTTGTATGAATGTTGAACAACTGGTGAAACTTTCTTAGATTTGGGGCCAATCTCAGATACAGTTACAGTAACAACTTTTTCCCCCACAGCAAGGGGGTGATATTGTGATTTTATATCGATATAAAACATATCAGATGCCAAAGTATAAATCTTTAAGATGTCCAGGACACAGACACAAATCCGGCAAAAATGGACAAACACGGACTTCTGGAAACCAAGAACTGGGATCAGGTGTCATGGAGAAGTAAGCATCCCCTCTCGACCAGTCACACCCACCGTGAGTCCACAGTCAAGTCTAAATGAAATACGTGAGGAACGAATCCTCGTCACAATTGGTACAGACGTCTCAACAACCTCCAACGAAAAGGCAACTCAACATTTCAACAAAGTAATCACACACAAGACTATTATACCGACCGTAAAATTTGCGGAACGTTGATATCAAACGCGGTTTTCGATATCCCTGTGTCGATAATTTGAGAAGTTTACATCTGTATATGAAATGTTCATATGTTGAATATGCCTTGGCACATCGGATCACTTGTGAAATATAAACTCCATATGCGGGTGATTGTGGGATATTACTACTTAAATGTGCAAAATTTACGACGGGAAAGCCGAAAGTGTCGCGTTTGTCATATAGCTTAGTTGCCAATTTCCCGTCTGTGTCTATAGTAAGTAAAATGTCTAAGGAGGAAGTGTGTGTACTTGATTCTGTTGTATCTTTAATTTCTAGTTCGCTGGGATATATCGCATTGACATATGTATGGAAAATGTCATTATTAATTGACAAAACGTCGTCGATATATCTAGCTTTTTCGTCCCTTGATTCAGCAGTTTCTGAATGAAGTCTGCTTCGTATGAATAAAGGAACAGTTCGGTCAATAAAGGGGCACAATTGGTTCCCACTGAAATGCTGACAATTTGTTGAAAGACAGTGTCTCCGAACATTACTAAAATATTGTCAAAAGAAATCCCAGCATGTTTTTATATCAACTTCAGTGTATTTATGTGCTACAATCAGAGTGGAGTTTGACAAAATAAGTATCATGATAACCAATCACTAGATATTTAAATTTTCGGGTACCACCTGTAGTGAAAAAAACAGTTGTCTTTAATGTTAAAAAGTCTTTCTTTTAATTTTTTATGTGGAATAGTTGTGTAAAGAGTAGAATCGTCGTATGTTTTGATACTGTGAATTTGAGAAAAATTGTGTTCCTTTAAATTTTCTAAAAGTTGTTTAGAATTTTAAGTATCCACATCTGATTTACACCGCTTCTGGTATAAGCAACTGTACAGTGTTGCTGAAGTCTCTCCTTAACGGCTGTCAATATCTTGGTAAGGAGTAAAGATAAAGGTTTGGTAGAACGTTTGCTGGATCCTGCTATGTATCTTTGCTTATATTGGGTTTTATGAAGTTTAGGTATCCAATATAAATATGGTAGCTCAAAATCAGTATCGGTTGTAGGTACATCAAAAGAGCGTAATACTGACACGTGGATTTAAAGGATCTCGTCCTTTAAAAGTGAGCTACGTGTGTATGTAGGATAACCAGAATTAGTATTAAACCCTATCTGTTCTAATAAACAATTATAGTGATATGCCTTGCAAATAAAAAACTATATTATTTGAGGCTTTGTCTGGTGGTACCGGTACATATTGGACATGTAATCTATCCAGTTCAGTTACTACTTACAGAGGGATAACGCGTTTTCATTGTTCCTTTAAGTTTTCGAATACGAGATTTTATCAACCATCGTACAGCTTTTAGCCATTCAGACAATTGTTTGGTTCCACGTCTTCATGTTTGGCCCATTGTCTGGCATAATGTTCGACAGAATTCATAACTAAACTGAAATTCTGACGCCAATTAAAGGAACGGGCTTCGCGGTATTTAGGTCCTCTTAAAATAAGATTTTTGAGGTTTCCATTTTCAACAATAGAAACGTGATGACATGCCCGATAGGATTATATTTGAAGGGCGATGATGCACATGAACATGTGACGGTGTTGTGTAGAAGATGGTTGATGTCTAGGCACTGCAAAACTTAACTGGGATGCGATGCTAGGTGCATAGCTATTTGAAATGCAAGGCATGGTCTTCAGTTTAAAGTATGGTAGAACACAGGACTGAACTTTTTTCTCCATTTCGCCTCATATATATGTAAATATATCGGTGACAGTATTTTGTAGCTTAAAATCACCGATATTTCTGATAAAGATGTATACATTTTTTTGCATATATCCCTCAATAAAACATGTTTATTATGGCACTTACGATATTGACGTTATATATATCAGGCGTTGGGGGAATCAAACGATTTTGTAAAATATAACATTTTATCCGGGACGTTGCTTAATAATGCAACGAACTTTGTTTTATATACACAATGATAATGACGGTACAAGGCATTCGGAGGATAAATATGTTAGCACGTTTGATCGTAAGTTGCTTGATCTATGTAAATCCACGGATCTCAGAATATGTAACGGTAGGATACCTGGTGATGAGTCTGGTAAATATACGTTGGTGCTAGCGTAATCGAATAAGTCTCACTTCGACATGATTAAATCCGTCATGGTCCATGTACCCATTGAATTTACCGTACACTGTGATAAATTGGCGACACGCACTTGCTGGTGTTTATAACAGGGTGTGAAAGGTGTATAAATGATACGATGAAATGATTGATGAAATGAAACATGTTTTATTACGCAAAGTGACTGAACTGGAAAGGATTGTAGACGACATGAAAGATTATAACGTGGGTCTAGACAAAGGCAGACGAGTATACCGATGCTCTGAATGGAATTTTTAAACTTTACTTCAGCAAATTACGTGTATTCACCACTACATGTAGTGATAGACGTCCTTCGCAACGTTTACGTAACGACAAACCGTGGTTTGATAGCAAATGCAGAGCTCTATGGGGCGCCGTTTTACTTTTTAATACCAGTGAGTGATATCACTCTTTCGAATAGGTGATATCACTTATTCGAATAAGTGATATCACTTATGCGAATAGGTGATATCACTTTTATAAATTCTTAAGTGATATCACTTACACGAATTAGTGATATCACCTATTCGAATGAAAGACATCACCTATTCAAATGAATGAGTGATATCACTTACTCGAATAAGTGATATCACTTATTCGACTAAGTGATATCACCTATTCGTTTTGTAAAGTGATATCACCTATTCGAATAGTTGATAACACTTATAAATCAGTGCCAATGAATGCTCCCTACACAAAAATAAAATCTATTCCTGGGTCTAACAAAAATTTGACTTTTTTTGTTTCCTTACATTTGGTCCAAAGAATTATATAGGGTGTTTTAAGTTCAACCACTTTTAAAACAATTTTGGGTGAAATCGGACCCTAGCCTGGTTCAAAATGGCAGGAGTCGGCAGTATGGTTTCGGCGGCTCTGTCTACTTTGAATGCTGAACTCTGTCCAAATCCTACAACAGACACGGAAGATGATTCCGATTCTGCAGCGATGTGCCTTTATCACGATACCGTAATATAATCCTTTGCGCTTTGTTCTTCCATAGATATAGGCCTTTTATGTTTTTACTATTTCAAAATTTGAATAAGTGATATTGATTTTTCGAATGAGTGATATCACTTATTCGAATAGGTGATATCACCTATAAAATGTATAAAGTGATATCTCCTATTTGAAAGAGTGATATCACTTATAAGAATAGTTGATATCATTTATTCGTTTTATAAGTGATATCACTTATTCGTATATCACTCTTTCAAATAGGATATATCACTTATTCGAATAGGTGATATCACTTATTCGGTATTCCAGTGGGCGATATCACCCATTCGAATAGGTAATATCACTTATTGAATAAGTGATATCACCTATTCGAAAGAGTAATATCACTGGACTGTTAAAAAGACCGCACGGCCATACATGTTTCAGAATCAAATCATAAGAATAATTGGACATGGAATGACAAAACCACAGTGGCTAAATTTTAATTATCAATCTTGTATATACATCATGTTCCCATTTTTTGATTTACCACCTTGCGAATCACGTACCCTCAACTTGCAAATGGTAAATGAACCTCGGTTTGAAGCGACGCATGCGTAGACATGGTAGTCATGATATTGTAATTTCATCATTTCGTAATATCGTCATTTCGTATCGTAATATCGTCATATCGTCATTTCATATCGTAATATCGTCATTTCGTATCTTAATACCGTCATTTCGTTTCGTTGTACCGTCATTTCGTATTCTTATATCGTCATTTCGTATCGTAGTATCGTCATTTCGTATCGTAATATCGCATTGTATTAAACGAAGTGATATTACGATGTCCCGAATCAGCCACCATAACTAAAACTATAATTTATATATTTAATTCAAATAAATCTGTTATCATATCTGACACGAATATTCTAATAGCATTCAATTTGTCTTTCTTAAATATCCGTTCTGTTCGGTATGTTTTTTTTCTATCACATATTATGCAAATCACGTACTTTAACTTATGTCTTGTACCCGTAACCTTACATGGTAGACATGGTATTCATGATATTGTTATATCGTCATATTTCGTATCGTAACATCGTCATTTCGTAATATCGTCATTTCGTAACGTCATATCGTCGTATCGTATTTCGTATCGTAATATCACAATTTCGTATCATAGTACCGTTATTTCGTATCGTAATATCGTCATTTCGTATCGTAGTATTGTCATTTCGTATCGTAATATCGTCATTTCGTATCGCAATATCGTCATATCTCGTTGTATTAAACGAAGCGATATTACGATGACCCGAATCAGCCACCATACACAGTGGGTAAATGTCAATGTGTGTCGGTATGAAATCGTAAATAAGTATTTTTCAAATACGGAGATATTGTAAATATTGCGCGCAAAGCTACGACTCGATCGAATATAAAGGAAATATAACTACTGAAAGAACTAGTTCTTCTTACTGAGTGAGCTAAACATCTCTTTGCAATTTGATCGCTTACAAGATCGTGTAATTTTCATTTTCAGTGGTTGAAAATGAAACACATACGGGTTCATCCGCACGTGAATGACCCCATGGCGGATTACGTTAGATCTTGTATGCGAGATATCAGAAGACGAGAACGATAATAAATCGCATTTTACTTAGGCCCTACATTAAGTTTGCACCGATATCGAAGTCGGTATTGGGAGAGGTGGTCCGTTTCGCGGTGATCTTGCTGACGTTGTTTTGGATTTGATACGCTGTATTTTTATTGTATATCTTCAGTGCATAGCTGTGATAGTTAATGTTTGAGTGTAGGTCTCTTTTCAGTTCAAAACGGTAATTTTGTGTCTTTAGAACAAGTGTAAAGTAGGCCTAAAGAAAACTGTTGAAACAGGTGTATTTTATTTATTCTCCTATAAATTATAAATGACGAACTTCCTGCTTTGTAGAAGTCATTCACAGCAAATAGGGAAGTATTAACGATCAGTGATGTATCTGCGGTACAAAACTGGGTCAGAAAACGTTATATATACTAGGCCCACGTACTAACGTACGTGACGAGATGGGAACATAAACCAAATATAGGAAAGTTAGGTTAGTAGCCTACGCATTGAGCAGTTAGGTAGGTTAAGGGAGAGAGAGAGAGAGAGAGAGAGAGAGAGAGAGAGAGAGAGAGAGAGAGAGAGAGAGAGAGAGAGGAACGATAAATCGCAATGTGTCTTTGTGGGATAGCACACGCTGTGAATTCTGCGTGCACATGAACTTTGTGGCTGTGCACAGGTAGGCCTACAGAAGGTCCCCTAGTGGTTTCTAATGCTGAAAATACATGTATCAGTGTATCAACGTTTACGATATCTTTAAGCAGTTTTTGTGAGAACGTTTGCCAGTTTATTTGCGAAAGGCCGAGTAAGTGCCGAGCATAGGCCAAAATTTGAAGCCCTTCACCGGCATTTGGTGACGTCTCTATATGAGTGAAATATTCTTGAGTGGGACGTTAAACAACAACAAACAAACAAACAACAAAGCGAAAGGCCGATGGTCTCTACACGCTGGGTACATTGTAATCGGGTTCTTTGCTCCACCATTTAAAACCGACCGCCGCCATATAATTTAAAAGTTGTTGAGTGTGGCGTAAGACACATGTCCACTGAATTAAACAAAACATCTTTAAACAATCGCGACTCCGGACCATGGTTTGACGACCCATGAATACTTGTTTGTGCACCGACATTCATTGCAACCATTTTATAATTTAGCCTATATTTATGACTCCAGACATTGACCTTCATGATATTTACGCTAGTTTCATATTAACCAAAAAAAAAAAAAAAAAAAAATACGTACACCTGGCTACACTCAACATTAATTTTTCTTCAGTTATATGGTGGCGGCCAGTTTTTATTGGTGGAGGAGAGAAGCCGGTTACAAAGTACACGGGAAGAGACCACCGGCCTTCCGCAAGTAAACCGGCAAACCTTCACACAAACCCAGCTTAGGTTCCAGTGGGACTCGAACCTGCGCTGACCAGAAGTGAGAGACTTCATAGTTCAAAGCTCTCTCTCTCTCTCTCTCTCTCTCTCTCTCTCTCTCTCTCTCTCTCTCTCTCTCTCTCTCTCTCTCTCTCTCTCTCTCTCTCTCTTTCTCTCTCAAACTATGTACATATAAGTGGGGTTCTTTTCATTTTCACCCGAGTTAGTACTCTTGTGACTGAGAGGATTTCCCAGATGAGCCCTTTGATGTCTTCTTCGGCAGCAACATTGGTTGAATGTTCGGTAATACGCCACCCTCGGCGATTATAACGCCATCTAGGAGTTTATTGAGTTCTTCGTCATTGTATATGCCTTATCTTAAAATGATTCTACTTTTCTTATTGTCCCTTGCAGCATTTCCCGCTATCTCCAACACTTCTGCGGTTAGATATTCCATCGCAGCCGCCATATATGCAGGTGCTCCCGCGCCGACTCTTTCAGCATAATTGCCTCTTCTTAACAGAAGATGAATACGACCTATTGGAAAAGCAAGTCCGGCTCTTAGAGATCTGCTTTTAGACTTTGCCTTAACCTTTTCACCATTTCCGCGTCCTGACATTTCGTTCTTTTTCTAGTGTAATTCCAAACTTCACACGCAGGGTTCACTTACAAAAGACACGCTCTGGAATTTGAAGAGTTCAGATGTCCACATACATATATTAGTATTGCGTAGACACTAATGTTTGCTAGTAGGAAAGTAGGAAAATGTTGACCTAAAAATATGTCAAAATATGTTTGATGGTAACCAAACAAGAGGCCCAATGGGCCTTAACAGTCACCTAAGAAAAATTTCTTGACAAGTTTTTTTTTTAAAATTAGTCCACTGGTTCCTAAAAAGAAGTCGAAAATGTCTATTTGACAAAATATGTATATATTCTGTTTAATTAGGTGCCTGTGACCTTGAAATTTTGTCAGAATGAACCTTATATAATTCCTGAAAACTTTCTCATATATTTTTTTTATACAAAAAGTACATCAGTTTTGAGTTATTAAGCCATTTTACGAGTTGATGGAACATCAACGTAGTTATGTTTTGCTAAGTTGTTTAATGGGAACAAGTCAAAGCACATTTTGCAGTATAGGGTTAATAACACAATTTATTGAATGTGCTTTTACACATGTATGTGCTTTTCAGCAACATAAACTCAACTTCGAGATTGAATTTTTGCTTTTTCAAATGACGAAAATATAGTAACAATTCGATGAAAAATATAGGTCTACAAGACTTGTTGAAATATATGCTATTAAAGGTCAGTTCGGCGTCCTTTATGAATTTTAAGATATTATAAATTTGCTTTAGAATGTTATTTTTCAATTATTTTTTACCATAATACTCTTGTGACAGAATTGACATTAAAAACGATAGACTGGACTGTTAACAATTCTTTCGCATGATTAATATGCAGATGAGTTTTGGTCAAGTTTTCCTTACTGTGTATTGGCAAGATCTATCTGTGAAGTTGGGCGAGTATAGAAATTGCGTCATTCCTCATTCACATGATCTTAACTGATGAGAAACTCGCGGCAGACTTTGAAGTTGGGAAAATGTTTTATATGAACACATGTTGACCTATAGATTTAAGGCTACTGATACTGCCCTGTCGCATAGAAACTTATATCGATGAAACAATGTTTATAAGCACAACATTTTATAATCATATCGCTGATCTATGTAGTTTGTTACATAATGAATAAGCCATCAGTACTCACGTTAGGCCAACTGTCTGATCCGAGTTTTAATTACTTTTTTGTAAAACATAATTTTACTCAATTGAAAAGTATTCAGTATACTGAGTGTATTATACCTCATTAAAACTTACGATTGCCACCAACTCGTATCAGTACTTTCAGTACTTTGATTATATAACTATACCATATGTTATTCAAGTGCTTCCTAGTGGTCCGTTTATCGACAAATTTCATTTTCATTCACAAACTTTGTAGATATTGATTTTACAATCTGAAAGTCATCTGGTCATTGGTTCATGAGAAGAAGATTTATAAAGATGTACCAAGTTTTGGTACATTTTTCTACCCCGTTTAGGGTCCCTATGGATCCTAGCCCCTTTTCATTCGCAAACTGTATGCGGCTTCACATGGGGATGCTATATGCCAAGTTTGGTTAAAATTGACCCATTGGTTCTTCATCAGAAGTAAAAAATGTGTAAATGTTAATAACTGACGACAACAGACAAAAGAGGATCGCAAAAGGTCACCGCGAGCCTTTGGCTCAAGTGACCTAATAAAAACTTGACCTAGATATTATCATGATGTATCTGTATGCCAAATTTCATTTCAATATGTGCACCTATTGCGGAGATATTGAACGGAAACTGAATAATTTTTGTTGGAAAATTTTCTAAGTTCAAGGGGCATAACTCTGTCCAATTTTTGTTTATGGTAACCAAATAAGAACTTGATCCAGATATTCTCATGATGTATCCGTATGCCAAATGTCAGTATGGGCACCCGTTGCTGCAGAGATAATGAACGGGAACTGTTGTTGTATGGACCGACCGACCGACCGAGAGCGGCAAATCAATACGCACCTCCTAGGAATGGGCGGGGGCATAAAAATTAGTCGTCTTTTCCTTATATAAATAAAAAGACAGAAATTATATAATTATCATGTTACCACTTTTTTATTTACCAGGACTTTAACCAAAAAATGGTAAATCAGAAAGTGGTAAAATGATTATATGTATAAATACACCACACTATCTATCAAGTCGGATAATTCAAGCGCGCTCCGTTTCCGATTCTCTCCAAAATATCCTGGGCTTTGGGCTAACACTCCGCTATGGGGTCACGTGCAGATGACCTCATAAGTGTGTCATTTTCGACCAATGAAAAAACGTCTTACAGAATCTTGTAAGCGATAAAATAACAAAAAAGATGTAAATATTTTAACATTATAAAGAACACTGAGAACACAAATACGGGTGTACAGAATTATATCCATAACTCTGGATGGGTTTGAATCACAAAACATATTGTGATGGGATTTTGCAGACTGACGGTTTCCTTTTTTATAAACTAAATAATATCTCTGTGCCATTAATTTTTGTAAGTCGCATTTTTATTGGTTGAACATACACATCTACGAAAGGTCACCCGCATGTGGCCCCATAGCGGATTGCGTGAGATCCTCTTCGCGAAACATCAGAAAACGGAAGCGGTGAGATTGGACTTTGGGCTGCTTATCATTCACAAGCACTTAGTAGTGCTAACCATGTTTTGATAATGGTTCAGAAGTAAAACATAAACGTGACTGACAAGATGCAAAATATCTTCATCATAAATTAAATATTCATCTTTTATCCTGAAAATTCGTTACTTTTTGTACATTTTTCGACATTTGAAAACATTGTTTCTTGAGAAAATCAAGTAAATTCGGTTTTAGCTGTGTCTGTAACGTTAGTACTGTTCATGGGAAGAAACCCAACTCAGAGCAGGTGCTAGTGTGGCCGCTGTCGAACACGTTACCATTGTGGATAGGCCGGTCCTAGTGGCCTATTCCACTGAATGGTAAGCAGCCCAAGTCTCCAAATTTACTCAATATTTACGCTCAACTTTTATTTAATTATTTTCACTATATACTTGTTTGTAAAACTTTGAGATTTTAGTGATTAGGAAACTGATTTTTAATCATTCACATAAATTTTTGCGTTACACTTATTTTTTCTGTAAAAATATGAATAAATACTTTGAGTACGGCACTCAAAATTTGAGTACATACTGAAACAATTTTAATGTTTCTGAAGTTTTCTTCAAATGAGCAATAATGTTTATCATTCTTTACAATTGTATGCCGTCATCTCCAGGTACAGAATCAAATTTGCGTGTTTTACCCTAAAAATCACGCAATGCTAGTCGAGAGTACTTGACATGACATGACTGCTATTATTTGATTCGATATCAGTATTCTGTCTAAATGTATCTGTCTGTCTTTGCATTTATTTACAACTTCTAAATAAATTGGTAATAGCAGATATATAACGCTTTATATACCGCTGGTGTCAGAGAAAATCCACATAGATTTTTAGCCTACTTTTATCTGTTATTAAAAGAGACATACAAAATGCTTATACATAGCTGCTAACTTGTGTTGGAAAACCGAACTTTCAAGTGTCTGTTTCCTTTAATAATTTCCACTGAATTTGACAACAAAAGTTAAAATTCTGTGTCTCTGAATAACATGATGGAATTAAAAAGGATTATCATTATATGATAAGGTTTTGTGTTTACGTTTGTTAAAAGGAACGGATCTAAACGCTTATTTCTGAAATCCGCTTTCGATCACAGGCCTGCTAATGTCCGTTTAAATTCTGGATTTTATCATGCTAAGAAAATTTCCTCTTAGACCTTGTAGGTAGATATTCTGGGATTTTCCCAAATTCACGGAGAAAGTATGTTTATTGCTGATAACGTTTGTAATTTTAGATATATTACCGTACTGAGGTATTGTGTTAAGGGACAATTCAAAATGTTATTGATAATGTCAAATGGATCTAAATGAGTTTAACAACTTGGTGGTGGATTGTTTGTAAACAGAACTACTATAGCGAGTATTGAGTAGTTCTATTAGCCTGTGACTATAGTCTATAGATCTGCAGAATATAATTATAAACTTAGCTTAGGCTTTTTTAAGAATTAGTTTATAGACCAGCTTGATTTAAGCAGATACGTCTATACAATGTAATTTTTTCAGATTTCATGCAGGAATGGTAGAAGTAACCCAAGAAAAGGATAAAAAACATAAAGGGAATTCTGTCATTTGATTTTACACAAACTGACCAAGTAGTTGTGGAATATTTGCATTTACCAATTTTGTAATAGTATGCAGGCTTGATCTTCCTGTGCCATACCTGATCATTTTAATGGAAGAAGGTGAATCATGGTGGTATGAAAATTGAATTATTTATAGATCTACATTTATAATATTAATTTTGCTATAAAATCTTGAAAAAATGTGTTGTGGCTGCTAACAAAATTACCATGATTATTCCTCCTTTCATTTAACATGTTTCACTTTCAGCTAAAATACACTTTATTTTAAATTGGAACAAACTTGAAGCGGCTTTTTATTTTTCTCTAGACTAAATATTTCACATGATATGAATTATTTTTTTTCAAAAAGTAATAGGAAGTAATTTAATTTAATTATGAATAATCTCTCATAACACTTTTATTATAAAACTCAAAATATCTAACAGTTTCTTTATGTATTTACTCAATATGTTAAAAAATTCTGATTACCATTCAAGATTCAGAAATTAAAACTTAGTATCCTGCAGATTAAACTTATCAGTACTATAACTTTCACTGTAAGGTGAAAGGAAGAAAATTGTAACAATTAAAAATAAAACAAACACAGAAACTTCAGACCATATAAATTGTATAGAAATTGAATAGGGGATGTCTTTCAGGATTCAGCAATCACACTTGCATGTATTCCAGATAAATCTATGTACAAATATTATTGATACACTTGCTAAACAAATCTTATTTTACAGTTCATAAAGAAATGAATATCTAAATCACTGAATCATGTCATTCGGAGATTTGAGAGCCTCCCAAAATTATATGTGGGATTGTACAAAGGCATTGGGACAAGGAGCCACAAGTAAAGTGTACAAAGGCAGGTGTAAGGTAAGTGAAAGTGTAAAAAGGCAGGTTAAGGTAGGTGAAACTGTATAAAGGCAGGTGTAAGATACAAATGTAGGTGAAAGTATATCAACTCAAGGCAGGTGTAAGGTAGATTAATGTGTATCAAGGCAGGTGTAAGGTAGGTGAATGTGTATCATTGCAGGTGTAAGGAAGGTGAAAGTGTATCAAGGCAGGTGTAAGATAGGTGAAAGTGTATCAAAGCAAGTGCAAGGAGAGTGAAAGTGAATCAAAGCAGGTGTAAGGAAAGTAAAAGTTTACCCAGGCAGCTATAAGGTTGTCAAAAGTGTATCCAGGCAAGTGTAAGGTACATGTAGGTGAAAGTGTATAAAAGCAGGTTTAAGGTAGATGAAAGTGTATCAAACCAGGTGTAAGATTAGTGAAAGAGTATAAAGGTAGGTTAAGGTAGGTGAAAGTGTATCAAGGCATTTGAAATGAAAGTGAAAGTGTTTAAAGGAAGGAGTGAAAATTTTAATTGTTATTTTTTGCAATCATGAAATGTTTATAATATTCATAATATTGCCTGAAAAAATATTAGTCACTGCATTGTTTTAAAAAATCATGTCGCCATTGCTGGCATTAGTAGGATGAACAGGGCTGAGAAAAGATGCATTGAGAAATTCTATACGTATTAAATAAATTAAATACAAGCTTGTAAAAAAATGTTACCTTAAAATGATCAACTTGCAAAAATCTACCTGTTATTTCTTTTGGTGGAAATTGTCAGGTCAATGCTTATGGGAGTTATTTCCCCTTTTAAGTATATTTTAACTCACCTGACCCGAAGGGCCAAGGGGAAATAACTCCCATAAGTGAAGGAAGCAAATATGTTCAGTACCCAAAGATCTACAAAAAAGTCAGCAGAACTAAAATTGTCAAGTCAACCCTTATGGGCGTTATCCCCTTTAAGTGGATTTTTCATGTTTTTGACAGTTTTGTCCTATTAATATTATCATGAAAAGTATGATAGATAAAGAGAAAGTGAGAAATTGTCAGGGTGCCCCTTATGGGAGTTTTTTGCCCTTTTAAGTGGACTTTTCATGTGTTTTGATGTTTTTTTACATTATCTTGAAAAGTATAACAGATAGAGAGAAAGAGAACAAAGCAAAATTGTTCAGCATGCAAAGATCTACAAAAAGGTCAATAGAGCTAAAATTGTCAAGTCGACCCTTATGGGAGTTATTTCCCCTTTTCTTGATTTTTCATGTTTTTGACTGTTTTGTCCTATTATCTTGAAAAGTATAATAGATAAAGAGAAAGTGAAAAAAAAACAAAAATGTTCAGCATGCTAAGATCTACAAAAATGTCATAGGGCCACAATTGTCAGGTTGCCCATTATGGGAGTTTTTTTCCCCTTTTATGCAGATTTTACATGTTTTTGGATGTTTTTTGACATTTTCTTTAAAAGTATAGCAGTGTTCAATTTAGGCTGCACCATTGTGTCAATGGCCCGTTGAAATCAGACATGGCACAATTAAAATAAAATGATGTGCCACTCGGGCGCAATTCTTATCTTCCCAGTGATAACTTTATTTCAATTAAGTGTCTGCGTATAACCTGAGGGCTTAAAGTCTGCTATATGCTGTCAAGCGTATTGTGTAGACGACATTTTTCTCTCTGTCAAAATTTAAAAACTTGAAGAGAATATCAGACTTTTTCTCAGTCACCCAGAGTTCTAAAAAAAGTGAGATTCAAAACAACCCAAGCTCGTCATCAAGTGAAAAAAAAAAACAGCAGAAAAATCAGAATCTGTCTCTGAGAATCAGAAACGAAAGTTTCAAAATCAATGGTTACACGACTAACGTTTGAAAAACTGGTTGACTTATGATGACAAATCTTGTATCGTGAACTGTAGTGTATGCACAAAATTTTAAAAATAAATCCCTTCGCTACAGGGTGTACCAATTTTTGTATATTGGTGAACAATGTACATGGACAGTTATGATGGTTACAGTAAACTCTAAACTCATCACAACTGGTCAGTTTTTCTTTATATGTTATGGCCCTTCTTTTTGAAAATGGCCCCCTGATTTTAATAGCATGGGCCCGCCTGGCCCCCTTGTTCATAGTCCTAGATTGAACACTAGTATGGGAGTTATTTCCCCTTTAAGTGGATTTTTCATATTTTTGACAATTTGGCCCTATTATCATGAAAAGTATGATAGATAAAGAGAAAGTGAAAAAAACAACAAAAATGTTCAGCATGCAAGGATCTACAAAAAAGTCATAGGGCTGAAATTGTCAGGTTGTCCCTTATGGGAGTTTTTTGCCCTTTTAAGTGGATTTTTCATGTTTTTGGATGTTTTGTCCTATTATCATGAAAAGTATAATAGATAAAGAGAAAGTGAAAGAAGCAAAAATGTTCTGCACGCAAAGATCTACAAAAAAGTTAAGAGGGATGGAATTGTCAGGTTACCCTTTATGGGAGTTATTTCCCCTATTCAGTTGATTTTTCATTTTTTAAATTTTTTTTTGACATTATCTTGAAAAGTATAATAGATGGAGAGAAAGTGAAAGCAGCACTTATGTTTAGCATGCAAAGATTTACAAGGAAGTCAATAGGGCTGAAATTGTCAGATTGCCCTTTATGCGAGTTATTTCCCCTTTTGAGTGGATTTTTCATGTTTTTGGATGTTTTTTTTGACATTATCTTGAAAAGTATAATAGATAAAGAAAAAGAGAAAGAAGCAAAAATGTTCAGCATGCAAAGAGCCACAAAAAGTCAATAGGGCTGAAATTGTCAGGTTTCTCCTTATGGGAGCTTTTTCCCCTTTTAAGCGGATTTTTCATGTTTTTGGATCTTTTTTTGACACTATCTTGAAAAGTATAATAGATAGAGAGAAAGAGAAAGAAGCAAAAATGTTCAGCACACAAAGATCTACAAAAAAGTCTATAGAGTGGAAATTGTCAAGTCAACCCTTATGGGAGTTTTTTCCCGTTTTTAGTGTATTTTTCATTTTTTGACAGTTTTGACCTATTGTCTTGAAAAGTATAATTAATAGAGAGAAAGAAGCAAAAATGTTCAGTATGCAAAGATGAAGAAAAAGTAACAGGAATTAAATTGTCAGTTAACCCTTGTTAGGGTGATCCTTGTGAAAGTTATTCCCTTTTGCATGTTTTCTACTGTTGTTGCAAATTGTCTTGAAAGATTTATAAAAATATCGGCAATGCAAGTCTACCCTTATGCAAGTTAATTCTCCATTTCAATGAATTTTTCAAGCTTTTGGTTGCTTTCTAATATATTGTCAGTAAAATACATTTCACTCAGGTGATTATTAAGGCCCTCAATGAGCCTACTGTTTTTCATGTTTATAAGCCATTTGATCTTTTACACATTTTTTATGTTTTCTGCAATGTTGACCAATTTTGCCAGGTGAGCGATTTAAGGCCCCTTGGGCCTCTTGTTATCATCATTTAGACATGTTTTACTTGTTTTGTAATGTTGACCAAATTTTTAGCACAAGAGGTTCCACTGTTTTACCGGTACAGTGCATCAAAACATAGATATATACTTTGTCAATGAACAGTTTCTTGATGTATGTATTACCTTATGATTTGTTATTTGTATCTTAACACAGAATTCTGGTGAAGAGGTTGCTGTCAAAGTCTTCACAACTGCTGGAAACATGAGGCCGTTTGAGGTACAACTCAGGGAATTCAATGTAATAAAGAAACTCAAACATGAAAATATTGTGCAGCTTATTGCGATTGAGGAGACGGTGTGTAATTTTTCTGTCAGTCATAAATGAAAACTTTATACTGTATACCTTTATATTTTCTCTCATATTTATTTTTTGCCTTTTTTCGTCTTTAGATGAGATGGTGAATTTAAGATCAGAGTGAAATTTTCGAGCTAAATAATTGAAGGATTTAAATACATGCCATCCATGAGACTACGATGATTTAGGGCAAATTAATGCTGGGGTGAATATGTTTTCTGTTGTTAAAAAGAGAATAAAAAAAGGGGACAAAAATTTCCACATATACAGTACATGTATCTTTGCTAATATTAATCACAGGGTGTCTGTTTAATTTCATGGTATCATAAGCAATAATTGGGGAAAGCAACCTTGTCAAGAACATTAAAAAAAATAGTATTTGGGAATAGAATTTTCAAGAGGAAATAGCATTTAACATCTTGAAGTTGAAAAAGTTTGAATTTGCATTGGAACCTATAGACAAATCCTGAGTAATGTCCTTAAACAGTGGAATATTAAACTTCTCAAAAGTGTAATTCTCATCAAATACGGAAGAATCAAACTTCATAGTATGTCAGATTTTGAACTATTTATTTGAAGGAGACACTGTAGAATCAGAAATTTTCCTGGGGTTAAAATTTTGTTGTTTTAAAATAAAACAAATTTGTTGACAATGAATTTCATTGAAATAAAAAAATCTGTTTGTAGTGGAACCTATCACTGTTACTAGATAGAATTTACATGGTTAAAATTTCAATGATAAATGAAAATAAAGAAATAAACGAAAATAAAACCACAATGTAATTTTCTGATTCTGCAGTATATATTTTTGTTGTTCCTGTGGCATCCCTCATAAACAAGCAATTTTTATTGTTCCTGGGGCATCCCTCATAAACAAGCAAACTAAATATTTTGGGAATCTCATTGTAAATCAGACATGATAACATGGTTAACACTACTGGGGTCAGCGGAAGTCTACTGCATTTTAGACTGATCTTCCACCAACTGTTTTGATGTCCAAAGTCTTCCAATTTCTTTACATATCTACCAAGGCACAATCATTTCATCATTTTTCATTTTTGGTTCTGGAAAGCCAAATTTGTTTACAATAAATCTCTTCTTTCAATGCTTTTTCTTCATAATTTGACCAGACGAGTGCTTGCCAAATTCACATTAGGCAAATATTTTTTCAAATTTGGCAAATAAAATTCTCATTTGCTGAAAATCATTGGCGAATAAAAATTTGGAGCATTCTTTGGAATACTGTATTTTCTGTATTAGATGCCCCCTGGGGCTTTACATTTTCCAAAGAGGGGGGGGGGCATTTATTAAAGTAGAATCATTAATACTAATAGTTAGCTGTCCAAAACATATTATAGCTTGACTTACTTTTAGTGTTTCATTCATAGTCACATGGAGACTGTTGTTTCTCTTTGTATAATAATGTATAAATTTTTTTTTGTAGTGATCTAAGTTGATAATAAAACATCCCAAACCAATCAATTTCACTTGTGACCTATACATGTACCATCCATGGCACTGTATTGTACATATATGTTTCCCACATAATAATTAACGTGTCCTTCAGCTTGAGAATCGATAACCCTAGAAATCATCCAGAAGCCAAAACCATGATGGATTTAAAATGATGGATTGGAGGATGGTTTATTTTACAACACAGAATGAAAACACAGTATAAAAGTTTCAGTGATTGACAATACTTGGCAAATGATAACAACCGCAAGTCATTTGAGCTCAGCGAATTTGTTATTGATCTTACAACATTAAATGAAACTGAAAGTACGGATTAGGCTAAAATAACACATGTGTATATGTACAGCTGCTGTTTTAAGGCAATGATTAAATACTGCTAGGATATATTAAGTTAAATCTGATGTAAAATGATTGACTGTTTTGTTTATTTTTTATTTGTTTACAAAGAGATAGCGATGATAAGATGCACTTAGACTCCAATTGGTGAATGAAGCTTTTGACAAAAGGGGGTGGGGGTGCATTTAATAGAGAGGTGGCTTCTGATACAGAAAATACGGTATTTGAAACTGATGATACCTTGCAAACCTTCTGCTAAACAACAAATGTTTACTATGATGAAATTTTGCTGCAGTGACATTTGAAATGATTTATGCAGTCAGACTTGTCTATAAAGACCACTCAAGGGAACAGGCAAAAGTGGCTGTTACAGACAGATGGTCTTTATACAGAGGTCTATTTATTATTAAAAAAAAGTTAACAAAGGTTATGTTTGAATGGTCTTTATAGGCAGGTGCCCTTTATAATTCTGCAGATGTGGCTTTTAATGCAGGTTTGACTGTATATACTTTTGTATATCAACAACTTTGCCCATAATTCAGAATTGTCACACAAAAACCAAGACTAAATTTGGCATAATAAGTACAAATACCTGACTGGAAGACTAAATTTGGCGTAATAAGTACACCGGACTGGAAGACTAAATTTGGCGTAATAAGTACACCTGACTGGAAGATTAAATTTGGCGTAATAAGTACACCTGATTGGAATGCTTAATTTGAATCTTTTCTATCACACATGTATGTAGCATCTAAGGCAAGATTGACAAAAAATTAGGGGCTTTGTTAGAATGGATGGGATTCAAGTGACTCTTATAATTATATATGTCAGAAGGGGTTTTCATCCTCCTTCAATAAATTTTGTTATTCATTTACATCTTGGATACAACAGGGATGTTTCTTCATAATCAAAGTATATTTGTATGTACCCAATTCTTTTATTAATTTGAATTAATGAGTAATGTTTTGACAGTAACAGTCAAATCTGTTTATAAAGGCCACTTAAGGTAACTGGCAAAAGTAGTAATTATAGACAGGTAGTCTGTGTAGATAGGTTTAATCATTATCAATAAGTTAACGAAGGTTGTGTTTGAACGGCCTTTGTAGGTAGTACCCTTTATACTGAGATGGCCCTTGATGTAAGTTTGACTGTACTTGCAAAATGAAATGATATTTTTAATGAACATTCAAGTTGTTATTTAACATACTATAACTTCCATGACCCAGCCATGTACTGTAGATGAATTTGGGAGAAAAAGGTAAAAGGTGGAAAAGTGAAATGAACAAAATTAATGAACTATTTTTTTTTTTTATCTGCAGTCATCTGGTGATAAAGTTATTGTTATGGAGCTTTCCAGATGTGGTAGTTTGTACACTGTCTTAGATGAACCAGAGAACTCTTTTGGTTTAGAGGAAGAAGAATTTAAACTTGTTGTAAAACATGTTGGTAAGACAAACATTTCCCAATTTTTGTATGAAATGAACCATCAATTTCTTCCTTAATTCATTTTCTCTCTCTCTCTCTCTCTCTCTCTCTCTCTCTCTCTCTCTCTCTCTCTCTCTCTCTCTCTCTCTCTCTCTCTGTGTGATTGTGTGTGTGCGTGAGTGAAAAGAGTAAAAAGCGAGAGAGATAAATCAATTTAAGACTAACTATATCATGTCATGTACTTATATGCACATACATATAGAATTTTGTACTTGAGACAAAAACTACGTGTTTTTCTTCAAGCTGGTGGCATGCGTTACCTAAATCAGAATGGTATTGTACACAGAGACATAAAACCAGGAAACATTCTGAGGTACAAAGGAGAAGATGGAAGGTTAGTTTTGTCTATTTTTTTATTTGTACATGTTCTAATTAAGGAAACCCACAATAGCATGAATAACTCTCAGGCTGTAGGGAATCCTTGTTAAAAAATTAAAGCATTTAATTAAGTTTTAATTTGCCAGATATATGTTTCATGAAAATCTCACATCTTGTAGGAGAGAATTTAAACTGAGTCACCAAATTTATTCAAGACTTATATTCAATTATCTTTTTATGATTTTAAGATGGAAATACAGAATTTATTCTGCAACAGGCAAAATAATAAAATAAAAGTTGACCTTAAGTAGTAAATTTGGTGACTTTGGGCCCTGGTATTACAATAAGTGTAACAAGATTTTCTCTCAATTGGCACATGTCCAAAATCTTGGCACAAGTTTAAAATCAATGCACAAGTCCAAATTCGTAGGTCAGGTCCCTAGTATTGACAAATACACTGTAGATGGTGAATGTGACCCATCCTTGTCTCCCCAATTTAACTGGTACAGGGCTGTAACATTGCCTGTAGGTCAATCATATCAGGTCAGTTAGAATTTTGCACCATACATACAGCAAGTCATTGTATTGTTTGATTGGATGCATACCGTGTCTAAACAGAATCTAGGTTTTAAATCTCATCCCCAAAAAATGTAATTTTACATTTTAATGATGACGTTTTGGTAAATGAAAATTACACATATTTTTGTAGAGTTCCTTGTATTTACAACTTTCTGTTGATTAAAACCCAACAACATGAATATATTTTGTGTTGCAGATCAGTGTACAAATTGACAGATTTCGGAGCAGCACGACAGTTGGAGTATGAAGACGAACAGTTTACATCTCTTTACGGTACTGAGGAGTATTTGGTAGGTGATGTGATATATAAGGTGTCGGGATGTTTTGCCCTGATTACTGTTTCGAGCTGGGATGTTTTGCCCCTATTTATGGAACGAAACATCCCTAGACGTTCTGCTTCATATATTGATATTTGATGTTATTACTTAGTCTGGATGTCCTGCTTCATATAATGTTTCCAAATTTCCAAATTTCATTACTTATTTTAATGTAATTTTGTAATTTGTAATTTTAAAAATTCGACAAATTTAAACAAAAATAAAAATTAAATATCACTATTATGTTTACCAAAAGAGGAAGTTTTCATCACAAAAAATAATTTTTCAGTACTTTTAATAATCAAAATTCAAATATACAATGGAACTTTGTTTAACAGTCAAAATACTAAAATGCTTTTGAAATACAATAAGGAATGGCTTCACAATATTTTTTTGTTTTGTAAATTCACATCTTGAATCTAAATTTTTCCTTTAAGTAACTCAAGGAAGATTAAAGAGATATTGACCGTATACCACATGTGGGTTCGGTAATTATCAGACCAAAATTAATACCGTTTGGTCAGCCATTTAATTTTAATCAGGAAAGTTAATTAGTATTTACTGAAGTTTAATTTCCTTTTAATGTTAAATTACTAGAAATCACCACTTACTTTGCTAATTACACTTCAAATGAAATGCTTATAATACCAAAAATGATTACAAAAGATTGACATTAAAAAAATGAAAATATCACCATAGAAAAATAAACAAACAATAAATTTCGAACAAAAACATAACATAAAATATATAAACATGTTATAAGTGACTGTATATATATTTATCATACTATAGGTGCGAAACATCCTAGGGCGAATCGGTAATAGGGATGAAACATCCCGGGGCGAAACAGTAATCGGGGTGAAACATCCCGCATTGGATATATAACTACAGTCAAATATGTCTTTAAAGGACACTCAAGTGAACAGCTGTTAAAGACAGGTGGCCTTTATAACAGGGTTTATAATTCTGCCTAACTAGTCAGTAGTACTGGTTGAAAACAATTTTACTACTCCTATAGTGAATTCACTAGCCCCAAAGTGGTAGGACAGATTACCAAATTGGTAAGTATTTACCGAATTCATACCAGAATTACTGAATTGGTAGTTTTAGTAAGTTATATATTTTTGGTTTTTATATTCTTATGAGTCTAAACAACTACTGTATACAGGGTTATTTTTGCCCCGTGTTATTTTCGCCCTAATGCACTTGTAAACAGTTTCGCCCCATTTTAAATTTGCCCAGACTTTTATTATTAAAAATGGATGAATTTACCATTTTGAATTTGCCAAGTTTTGAATTTGCCCACTGACAATGAGGGCGAAAATAAAAAATTTCCCTGTATACAGTATGATTATCTTAGTTTTGTGTTGAGAAAAATGTTTATGGGGCTGATTAGGTAATTCAAGTGTTCAATGTTTAAACTCTCATTAATCATTGCTCATGTTTATACTGAGGTGTTTATACAAATTTTCTCCTAGTCAACCGGACTAGCGGAAACATAACCTGGGCTGGTCTGCTGCAAAAGTTACTTTGGACTGGCAGACTACTACTAATTTTGAACCCTGTATAAAGAGGTTTATTCATTATAAAAAGTTAACAAAGGCAATTGAGGTTTCTCTATACTATTTATGTTGTACCAGAAAAGTTTTACACTTTTGCTCATCAGATAAATGTTAACTCATAAACCCTTGAAAAAAATGAACTATTCTGTAAATCAATGACTTAGACCAGTCCAAATATGTCTTTAGGGGTGAATGAGTTAAAGATGAATGTTTTGATTATCATTTCAGCACCCTAATATATATGGCAGAGCGGTACTGAAATCGCCTGACATAGGCCCATTTGATGCCACCGTGGATTTATGGAGTCTGGGAGTGACATTTTATCATGCTGCCACAGGGCAGTTACCATTTCGGCCATTTGGTGGCAGAAAAAATAAACATACTATGTGAGTCTTTTCTGCATTCTGTAAATCACTTACATTAATTTGTGAAGATATTATTTTGTATAATAAGCTTTTCAGAGGTATGCTTGATTACATGAATTTGCAGTTTTAAAGTTATAAATTTTTGTTAAGAAATTAAGGATTTTTTTTAATTTGACTCTTATTTCTTCTTTGTAGCTTAAAGGGGCATTAGCTGTGTTTTTTCCAAATCAGATTTCTGTCCTGTTTTACTACTTAGATTGATACACAATAACAAAAAAGAGATATACACAGGCATAGCAATTCTTAAATTCCTATATATTTTGTGAAAATTGCTTGAGAAACCCAGTTTGACACCTTTTCACTTGCAATTGATTAACTCAACCTTACTATTTGTATATGAATACTACACTGGACCTTACCTTATTTTCACAAAATATAAGATTTTTTATGCCTGTGTATATCTCCTATCTGTTATTGTACATCAAGTACAAGTAGTAAAAGTAGAAAAAAATCAAAATAATTTTTGATAAACACATCTAATGCCCCTTTAATTTATAACACCTTTACTCTGTATAACATACAGGTATGATATAACAACGAAGAAAGAGAGTGGCGTTATCTCAGGTGTACAAAAAGTAGAAAATGGAAAGATAGAATGGAGTCGAGAGTTACCTCCAACGTGTATGCTCTCTGAGTAAGATCTTTGTCAGGATGATATCATTATTGTTTTACGTTTTTTGAACTACTGTATACCTGAAAATTTTTGCCCTGGTCATTTTTGTTCTTTTATAACAGAATTAAAACATATTCATCCTGTCTGAAATTTGCCTAAATCACCATAGTCTCATGGATGACATTGCATGTCTATATGTCTGTTCTTCAATTATTTAGCTTTAAAATTTCACTATCATTTTAAATTTGGCAAAAATAAAACAGAAGCAATAATTTACAGGTATACAATATTTACATCCTGTCTTGGTGATTTATGTTATTTTGTGGCCTGTTTTGCATTTTAGATCACCACTAAAAAGTTGATGGGGGCTTATGCTATTGTCCCAGTGTCGGGTTAAGGTATATCCACTGAATAAATCATTTTCGGTATGTTAGATTTGGATATATCTGTTCCACACTTGGTAAATTCCGATACAAAAAAGTAAATTTCATCGAAATAACACAAAAATGATTTTATATTTAGATAAAAGACTTATATTTGATTTTAATAAGATATTTTAGTGATTATTGTACAGGAATCATCAAGCAATTACAATAAATCTGTTTTACATCTGTCATCAAGATTAACATGGAGATTAGTGTTTTGACAAGTAATTGACATAGTTGATGTGCATGAGTTATCCCCCTTCATATTTGGTTCCTAAAAATCTTAAATCTGTCTATTGGACGTACCTATCTATCATAAAACATAATAATTATAGTACCTTTAAATACCAGACATTAACTTTTTACATTTTATACAATGGATACCTCATCATGCTTAAGATGATTGGTTGAGGTCAGGTTTACATGCTACAAGTACTCCAGCATGTCATAATTCGTCTTATGATTCTTAGCACATGCTTTGCTTTATAAGCTAGATTAATGCAAATGATCCTAATTGTGACTTGGTCTATTTTAACACTGTTATTAAGAAGATCGGTTGGGGTCAGGTTGATTAGAGAGATGTGAAATTTATTGATGTGAGGTGAACTTTTTAATCTTTTATCATTCCATGTTTTATTACTAAAATATTACACACTCAATATACTTGGTATTCTAGACTTATTTGCTAAAAGTGAATGGGTAAAACCATGTTTATCCTTTGAACATGGTGAAGTCGTAGCTAGAGACAGACAATTATTTAGATGCCAGCGTGACTTACATCAAGGGAGATAACTCCTATAAGTTCTATATTTCTAGTAAAATCAGCCATTGCAGACGTTCAGCATTTTCAACTTGTTCAACTTAGGTTGTTTTTAGTTTATTTAAGTAGCATATTAAAGGTATAACAGCTTAACTAAGAAACATACATGTATTTCCGCATCTTACTTTTTCTCTCTCTTTTTCAGTGGACTTAAAAAGCTGTTTACACAAATCCTTGCAAAACTTCTCGAAAGTGATGCCAAAAAGAAATGGAACTTTGAAGCTTTTTTTGCTGAAATTGAAAACATTTTCTCGCTGGAAGTTGTGCATGTGTTTTGTTCAATTACATGGTGCAATATAAAAATCTACATAGATAAAGATAGCAAGTATGTAGTAAACATAAATAATTTACCTCATTTAAATGAAATCTGAAAATGATTCTTTGGGTTGTGCTCAGTGTAATTAGCTTCTCAATTTTTAGAACATTTGAGTTCTTTTCCTTTGTGTCATGAGTATATGTGTCATGGGTATCACTATGTTTGTAATGGGTAATTGTATTATGGGTATGTCATATTTTTGTCATGGATACATGTGTCATGAATACATGTGTCATGGGTATGTCATATGTGTGTCATTGGTACATGTGTCATGGTTAAGTGTGTCATGGGTAAATGTAATATGGGTATGTGTGTCATTGGTAAGTGTGTTATGGGTAAGTGTGTTATGCATAGGTGTGTCATGGGTAAGTGTGTTATAGGTAAATGTAATATGGGTATATGTGTCATTGGTAAGTGTGTTATGGGTAATTGTGTTATGGGTATGCAAGTCAGTGGAATGTATGTCATGGGTATGTGTCATTGGTAAGTGTCATGGGTATGTCATGGGTATCAGCATCATGATTATGTGTGTCATCGGTATGTGTGTCATGGTTGAGTGTGTCATGGTAAGTATGTCATGGTTAGGGTTCTCATGGGTATGTGTGTCATGGGTATGCATGTCATGGGTATGTGTGTCATGGGTATGTGCATCATGGGTAAGTGTGTCATTGGTTAGTGTGTCATGGATATGTGCATCATGAGTATGTGTGTCATGGGTATGTGTGTCATGGGTAAATATGCCATGGTTAAGTGTGTCATGGTTAAGTGTACGTCACTGGTAACTTCAGTTTCATTTTCTACTGAACTGATACATGTTACATTTTGTGGCTTCTGATCAACACATGTTTTATTTAACAGATTGAGTAAATTAAAGGAACTGATAGCAGAACAATGTGAGATCGCTGCTGTTAATCAACTCCTGATTTTTGAGAGAGAGTTGTTTGAGGTCAGAGTGGATGCTCTCACTCCAGTTTGTAACTATCCAAAGGCAAATGGACCAGAAAATCCTATTTTTGTGTACCTCAAAATGCACCCAGAGCGTAAAGGTTTTCCTTCGGCTATATACCGTAAGTAGTGTTATATCACTATACGTATAAAGTCACATTCCAGGGAGTAATGGTCAGAAATAAAATTGTACCCACTTTACTGTACATATTGTCCCAAACCCATTATGTATTCGTAAGAACATCTGATACACTGTTTGATTGGCTGAGTGGTCAAGTGGTCAAAGGGCATGACATTCCATATAAGGAAAACCTTACTACTCTTCAGATCACAGCCAATTAGTAATCTGAGTTGTAGTAAGATTTTCCTTGTAAGCAATGAATTCTTGCAGAAAATATCAAATATAACAATAACTATCCCGAGATGTGACTTTAATATGTCAAGGATAAGTGGTTAAAATAAACTTTTCTCTCGTTTCTGACATGTATAACAAGTGGGTAGGGGTTGTTTAACAGGTCTCAACTGTTGCACCTGTCTGGGTGTCCTACATCGTCGTAAAACCAGGGTCCGAAATGGCAATGCTATTTCCTACCCGTGGTCTCATGTGTCCGAAATCTCTCATACATATTTTTATTATTCATGAAGCCTCAGCCAATGCGAGTAAATGTTGCTCATATTTGTCCACCAATCAGATTGAAGCTTTTAAACAATTTCAGAGTTGTATTGAATAAACAGAGTATGCGATAACCTTTGAAATATTCATTAGCTATGAGAGATTTCAGTTGCATGAGACCACAGGTAGGAAAGAGCATAGCAATTCTGGATACTGGTCTTACAGTGATGGGTATCTTCCAACAGTGAATTTTGTTAATCAAACAGTTGAAAGATAATAAGCACTTGTGACCATATATATTCATGCACATGAATGGAAAACTACAGGAAGACATTTTATTTATTTGATGTAGTAACTGTAGAATTAGAGAATTTCACAGGTTGAAATTAAAATAAAACAAATATTTTTTTTTTTAAGCAGGGTTAGTTATTTTCCAAAATATTTTTTTTTTCTGATTAGAGTATCCATGAAAAGTTTCTGATTGTTCTAAAACTTAAGGTCATATGAAGAGACCCCAGGTTAGATAAAAACTTTATCATCCAGAACACGAATTGAATGAAACCTTATTTCACGTTTGTGTTACAATGACACATATATCTTTTTAAAGCTTAGTATGCATAGCTTCTTCTTCATTTTTTTTCAGAGAAGTTATAAATATCTGATCATAGTTTATAAATGTTTTTAATTTGATTCCACAGCGGAATATCCACGATTTGGAGGGACAAACAACATTGGTAACGATTATCAATTAGCAAAAACATGTTGTGCAGTCATGTGCTTTCAGTACAAAATTATACAGTCCTATCATCTTAGAGAGGAAATGATTCGTCAAAGTGTCCATAATTACATGTAAGTACATACACCTTAATTCAGCAGATACCATCTTAGAACGGATAGTTTGACTAGGTCCTGATTTACAGTTTTATTAAGGCAAGGCCTTATTGCTATTACAGGCTCAGAACTCCTCAGGTTTTTACCGTGTACTCAATTAAGCATTGTCAGCAACCCCATTAAAAATCAATGTGCCATAAGATTTGCCGAACTACTACTTGCGCTGTAAAAAGTAGTTACCTGAGATTCAACCATTAAAAAACATCTTTGTGTCTAATTTGAATCTTGTTTCATCCGCATACTCTCTCCTTATGATTCCTGAACTAAGACACTGTTTCTTTTAACTTAAAAACTCATTGAAACTAAAATTCAACAATGAAAACAGTCAAAAATTCTGTGATGAATTATTATAGTCACGTGCCTCAGGACACTTGTTGAATAAGAGAATTCCCTCAGTTCAGCTTTGCCGATTTTGACATTGATACCCATTTTAATTCGCATTATTTAGAAACTGGAATCGATCATCGTTTCCTTTTTTTCAAACAACATGAATTTTTAATTAACTGATAGATTATTTAAGTTTTCAAGTTTACGTGTGGAAGTAATAATAGACAAACTCACTATTAAACTGTTAATGTCTGACATCGAGTAAGATACTTTCCAGGTGTGCTGTAAATTCTGTTCATTCATGAGAGAATAAAATACCAATTTACTCAATTGTGGTTCTGGTCGGATAGCACAAACATCAATGCAGCTAGCGATTGCATGATTCCTGCCAGTAATAGAGTTTCAAAGTCTAGCCAGGTGGTTTTAGTTGATGTATTTACATTGGTCATCGTTACCACAGGTGTTTCAACTTTAAATCAGTTCAACCTGATGTTTAAATTTTTTAACCCAATTCATATATGAGACATCGATCAACATTTATTACTCCATTTTACATTCCAAATAACAATGTAATTTTAATTTTGTTGAAAGAATATTTTTCTGTTAAAAAATTAGGGAGTTAAAGGAACTGAATAATGCAACATTTTTTAAAGCGGTTGAATGTTGTGATAGATCTACAGTCACGAGACATAAATATTTGTTACTTATGTTATTTTCTTCTTTATTTTATATAAAACCAACAATTTTTAAATGCACACAGAATCAACTAATTTAAGCAATATTTCGAATATATTAAGTTTGCATGAAGGAAATTGAATTAATTTTTTTAATTATTTTGAAATTTAGATAAACTTTTTTTTATTTTGAGAAATTAATTATTCTGTGGGGGATAAAATTACTTCAGGTAAATTTTGACATATTTCATTAGACTGAAAGAATAATTACAGAATTTACAAAATTATTCTGTGAGAAATATATTGTCATTTCTATAAATAAACAGGAGCCAGCCTGGCTCATTTGGAATTGCGCTCGACTATTGGTCGTGAGTTCGATTCCAGCAGGCAGGAGGTTGGTTTCCTGTCCTTTGGATGAGACAGTGAAAACCGAGGTCCCATGTCACAGTAGTTGTCGGCAAGTTTAAGAACCCTTACTGCTCAATGGCCGTAAGTGCCGAGTATAGACCAAAATTTGAAGCCCTTCACCGGCATTTTGTGACGTCTCCATATGAGTGAAATTTTCTTGAGTGGGACGTTAAACAACAATAAACAAGCAAACAGTAAATAAACACAATAATTTAAAAATGTATATATATTTTAGAAATATGAAATTGTCCTAGATCTACCATAAATTTGTACAAATTTGTAAAATTCTGGATTTTACCAGCATTTAAAAATTATTGGTTGTATATAAAACAAAGAAGAAAATAGCATAAGTGACAAATATATATGTCCCATGACTGTACATGTAAATCTAAGTCCGACTCTGTATGTCTTCTTTTTTGCAATGACAATATAAACATACCGGTATCATAAAATGTATAAATTTCTACTGATGCATAATCAAAAATAAGCATCCACTAATTTCTTATATTTCAAATAAATGTTTTGGTTTAAAGATGTACCATGGTTTACGACAGCCTATACTAATTTCTGATTTTAGTAGATCAAGGATGTATATTCCCAGGTTAAACAGTAACTGCATGTACGTACAGATATACATGTATATTCTTTTATAAATTCACCAATTCAGATTTGACAAAGGACTTGCCTTTCAGGACTTTGATATTAGACTACTAGAGTCTGTGTTAAATAAATCGACACCTCTCTTACCTGGAAAATGGACAAAGTTGTTGGCCCCAGTATGCATATATACAGGTATATGAATATTTTGACAGTGAATGGTCATCCTTCATTCAGCAGACACCTCTCTGTATTGGACAATTTGATAAGTCCGGTAACTATCCACTAAACACAGGTTTCACCGTGTTGTCACTGTCATGTAATTATCTTAACTAAAGTCTGAAAACACGGTCTGTCAGATGAGACTCATATGAGCTGTCGTTGGTGAAAAAATTTATGTTTATGTAATATATCCCAAAGAGACCATCTGGTGGTTAGAATTACAAATGCATGCATATAATTGCAACAATCTTCCAAACATGACCCATAATATCAGGTTTTTTTTGTCCGCCATTAGTCTGAGCATTGCAAATTAACTTTTGGTATTTTTTACTTTTAATTCATCCCATTGCATTCTCGGCTGTATCATTCTTGACGCATATGAACTGCCCAACTCCAGTTCACATGGCAGCATGATTGTAAAGCATGAGATACGCAAAGTTTTAACAGTTATGTTGTTTTGATTTTGGCAATGTCAGCAATCATTTCAGGATAACATTAAAGATTGGAAAGAAATCTTTAAATTACCTGGTATTTTTATTCATATATTCATTCAATTGAAAAGTACATGTTTTACCTAATACTTTCCAATTAAAACATGTCCTGTATTTTAAAAGTAAATATAAAAAAAAACATAAAGATAGGCCGACTTTAACATACACCGATTGTGTAAAGGGCTGAGATCCCCTTGACCCAATTATGAAGCACATTTGATAGGGCAGAAGAGTTTATCTGAAAGGTCATTGCATACGGAAATACAGCTGGATTTTTTAAGGTACATGAAAACTTAAATTCTAATAAAACAAATAATTTCAAAAAGAAGATCCTTTACAATGTTTCACGTGTTTGATAATGTATTTGAACACCCATTTTATCATATTCTCTTCTATATGTCATGGGACAAAAATCATCATTGTGACCTTATATCAATTTAACAAATTCAATTTCACACTTTTGCTTATTAAAACATCATAAAGATGTTTGTTGTTTTGATATTCCAAATTTACAAAATTGTCATTCATTTAAAACAGTTTTTCTAGTAACACCAATGAATCAGATACAGAAGAGTCGTCTGTCAGACAATCAGTTTAAACAGAGAGAGAGAGAGAGAGAGAGAGAGAGAGAGAGAGAGAGAGAGAGAGAGAGAGAGAGAGAGAGAGAGAGAGAGAGAGCACCAGACAAACATGACAAACAGACAGAGACACAGACACAGATAGACAGAGTGTATGTATGTGTATGTATACTTGTGTTTGCTGTATAAGATTTATATTTAATATTTATTTTCTATTTTTAGTCATGAACTTCATCATGAAATAACTCACCTTGTTGATTATCTGAAACACCAGAGACAACACAGTGACACCTGTAAGATGTGGTTTTCTATGTTCAAGTCATCAGTTCTCCAGAATCTTCATATGTTAAATATAACTGACGGCGTTAAACAACATACAGAGCAGTTGTCACAGAAACTGAACCAGGAGCAAGATTATTTATCCTCTGGGGAAAAGCAGGTAAAATATATACAGAACATATTTACATATCATGTGTGCTTTTATGTGTGTAAGATCCATTCATAGCCACTTCATGGTACTTACAGATATGCTAGAAAGTAGCACTGTTGTCATATAGTGTCATCCTGATAAATCAGAATACCGGAAACCCAAGGGGGATATGGTGAATATATCTAACCAGCCCGATATCACCACCCCCTACAGAAATTTTTGTCTTTATGTACTGGAGCTACTTAAACACGCAAATAACATACACAGTTGTGAATCTGCAAAAAAAATAAGTATTTTTACATTCATTATGTGTCCATCTTACTGTGGGGATGCTATGCATATAACAAACACTGTTTGATCGGCATATACAGCCAGAATACTACTGAACATCTCAGTCTTATCATGATGATATCGACAAAACTCCCCCATATCGCCATGCTAATTTTGAAGATAATAACAGCTCTACTAGAGAGTGTTCATGTCCTGTTCCTCTATATTTGTCAGTGTTATACAGAGCCATCTCATGTAACGTATAGATATACTAGAGAGTGTTCATGTCCTGTTCCTCTGTAAACTTGTCAGTGTTATAGAGAGTGTTCCATGCCATCTCATGTAACCAAGCCAACTCATTACTTATAGATATACGAGAGAGTGTTCATGTCCTGTTCCTCTGGTATTTGTCAGTGTTATATACAGAGCCACCCTCATGTAACTTATAGATATACTAGAGTGAGTGTTCATGTCCTGTTCCTCTATATTTGTCAGTGTTATACAGAGCCATTCTCATGTAACTTATAGATATACTAGAGAGTGTTCATGTCCTGTTCCTCTATATTTGTCAGTGTTATACAGAGCCATCTCATGTAACTTATAGATATACTAGAGAGTGTTCATGTCCTGTTCCTCTGTATTTGTCAGTGTTATACAGAGCCATCTCATGTAACTTATAGATATACTAGAGTGTGTTCCTGTCCTGTTCCTCTGTATTTGTCAGTGTTTATACAGAGCCATCCTCATGTAACTTATAGATATTACTAGTTCATGTGTGTTCCTGTCCTGTTATTCCTCTAGATATATTTGTTCAGTGTTTTAGTCAGTGTTATACAGAGCCACTCAATGTAACTTATAGATATACTAAGAGTGTGTTCCTGTCCTGTTCCTCTGTATTTGTCAGTGTTATACAGAGCCACCTCATGTAACGTATAGATATACTAAGAGTGTGTTCCATGTCCTGTTCCTCTATATTTGTCAGTGTTTATACAGAGCCACCTCATGTAACTTTATAGATATACTAGAGAGTGTGTTCATGTCCTGTTCCTCTGTATTTGTCAGTGTTATACAGAGCCATCCTCATGTAACTTATAGATATACTAGAGAGTGTTCATGTCCTGTTCCTCTATATTTGTCAGTGTTATACAGAGCCACCTCATGTAAAATTATAGATATACTAGAGTGTGTTTCATGTCCTGATCCTCTATATTTAATCATGTTATACAGAGTCCTCATTCCTCTATATTAGTGAGTGTCATGTCCATTACTCTGTGTTTATACAGAGCCACCTCATGTAAAACTTATAGGTATACTAGAGAGTGTTCATGTCCTGTTCCTCTGTATTTGTCATGTGTTATACAGAGCCACCTCATGTTAACTTATAGGTATACTAGAGAGTGTTCATGTCCTGTTCCTCTGTATTTGTCAGTGTTATACAGAGCCATCTCATGTAACTTATAGATATACTAGAGAGTGTTCATTGTCCTGTTCCTCTGTATTTGTCAGTGTTATACAGAGCCATCTCATGTAACTTATAAGATATACTAGTGTTCATGAGAGTGTTATAGCAGAGCCGTTCATGTAACTTTATAGATCATACTGTTTTCCATGTCCTGTTATTTATTTATCAGTGTTATACAGAGCCATCTCATGTAACATATAGATATACTAGAGAGTGTTCATGTCCTGTTCCTCTGTATTTATCAGTGTTATACAGAGCCATCTCATGTAATGTATAGATATACTAGAGTGTGTTCATGTCCTGTTCCTCTATATTTATCAGTGTTATACAGAGCCATCTCATGTAACTTATAAGATATACTAGAGAGTGTTCATGTCTGTTCCTCTGTATTTATCAGTGTTATACAGAGCCATCTCATGTAACTTATAGATTATACTAGAGAGTGTTCATGTCCTGTTCCTCTGTATTTGTCAGTGTTTATACAGAGCCATCTCATGTAACGTATAGATATACTAGAGAGTGTTCATGTCCTGTTCCTCTATATTTGTCAGTGTTATACAGAGCCATCTCATGTAACTTATAGATATACTAGAGAGTGTTCATGTCCTGTTCCTCTGTATTTATCAGTGTTATACAGAGCCATCTCATGTAACTTATAGATATACTAGAGAGTGTTCATGTCCTGTTCCTCTGTATTTATCAGTGTTATACAGAGCCATCTCATGTAACTTATAGATATACTAGAGAGTGTTCATGTCCTGTTCCTCTGTATTTGTCAGTGTTATACAGAGCCGTCTCATGTAACTCATAGATATACTAGAGAGTGTTCATGTCCTGTTCCTCTGTATTTGTCAGTGTTATACAGAGCCGTCTCATGTAACTCATAGATATACTAGAGAGTGTTCATGTCCTGTTCCTCTGTATTTTGTCAGTGTTATAACAGAGCCACCTCATGTAACTTATAGAATATACTAGAGAGTGTTCATGTCCTGTTCCTCTATATTTGTCAGTGTTATACACAGCCATCTCATGTAACTCTATAGAAATACTAGAGTGTGTTCATGTCCTGTTCCTCTGGATTTGTCAGTGTATTTGTCAGTGTATAGGTATACAGTATGTTCATGTCCTGTTCTCCTCTGTATTTGTCACCGTGTTATAAAAAGTCCCTCACCCCATCTCATGTAACTTATAGATATACTAGAGAGTGTTCATGTCCTGTTCCTCTATATTTGTCAGTTTTAGTACAGAGCCAACTCATGTATATATACAGTTCATGCCTAATTCCCATGTCATGTTATACAGAGGCCACCTTATAGAGATATACTAGAGAGTGTTCATGTCCTATGTATTTGTGTGTTCCATCTATATTTGATATCTAGAGAGTGTTATACAAGCCATGTCAGTGTAACTTATAGATATATAGAGAGTGTTCCTGTCCTGTTCCTCTATATTTGTCAGTGTTATACAGAGCCATCTCATGTAACGTATAGATATACTAGAGTGTGTTCATGTCCTGTTCCTCTATATTTGTCAGTGTTATACAGAGCCACCATGTTAAGTATAGATGTAAGTGTTCATGTCTGTTCCTTATATTTGATTTACAATCTAAGTGTGATTACTAGAGATGTCCTGTTCCTCTGTATTTGTCAGTGTTTATACAGAGCCACCCTCATGTAACTTATAGATATTCTAGAGAGTGTTCACCGTCCTGTTCCTCTGTATTTGTCAGTGTTATACAGAGCCATCTCATGTAACTTATAGATATTCTAGAGAGTGTTCCTATCTTGTTCCTCTGTATTTGTCAGTGTTATACAGAGCCATCTCATGTAACTTATAGATATCACTAGAGAGTGTTCATGTCCTGTTCCTCTGTATTTGTCAGTGTTATACAAGAGCCACCCTTCATGTAACTTATAGGTATACTAGTGAGTGTTCCTCTGTCCTGTTCCTCTAGTTATACTAGAGAGTGTTCACGTCTTGTTCCAGTGTTAGTGTTATACAGAGCCATCTCATGTAACTTATAGATATACTAGAGAGTGTTCCTGTCCTGTTCCTCTGTATTTGTCAGTGTTATACAGAGCCATCTCATGTAACTTATAGATATACTAGAGTGTGTTCCTGTCCTGTTCCTCTGTATTTGTCAGTGTTATACAGAGCCATCTCATGTAACTTATAGATATACTACTAGAGAGTGTTCCTGTCCTGTTCCTCTATATTTGTCAGTGTTATACAGAGCCATCTCATGTAACTTATAGATATACTAGAGAGTGTTCCTGTCCTGTTCCTCTATATTTGTCAGTGTTATACAGAGCCATCTCATGTAACTTATAGATATACTAGAGAGTGTTCCTGTCCTGTTCCTCTGTATTTGTCAGTGTTTATACAGAGCCATCTCATGTAACTTATAGATATACTAGAGAGTGTTCCTGTCCTGTTCCTCTGTATTTATCAGTGTTATACAGAGCCACCTCATGTAACGTATAGATATACTAGAGTGTGTTCATGTTCTGTTCCTCTATATTTGTCAGTGTTATACAGAGCCACCTCATGTAACTTATAGATTACTAGAGTTGTGTTCATGTCCTGTGTGTTCATGTCCTGTTCCTCTGTATATTTACTAGAGTGTGTCCATGTTGTTCCTCTTATACAGAGCCACCTCATGTAACTTATAGATATACTAGAGTAGTGTTCATGTTCCTGTTCCTCTGTATTTGTCAGTGTTATACAGAGCCACCTCATGTAACTTATAGATATACTAGAGAGTGTTCATGTCCTGTTCCTCTATATTTGTCAGTGTTATACAGAGCCACCTCATGTAACTTATAGATATACTAGAGAGTGTTCATGTCCTGTTCCTCTGTATTTGTCAGTGTTTTATACAGAGCCACCTCATGTAACTTATAGGTATACTAGAGAGTGTTCATGTCCTGTTCCTCTGTATTTGTCAGTGTTATACAGAGCCACCTCATGTAACTTATAGGTATACTAGAGAGTGTTCATGTCCTGTTCCTCTGTATTTGTCAGTGTTATACAGAGCCATCTCATGTAACTTATAGTATAACTAGAGAGTGTTCATGTCCTGTTCCTCTGTATTTGTCAGTGTTATAGGAGAATACACATGTTATATACAGAGTCCACCTCAGTGTACAACTTCATTATAGGTATACTAGAGAGTGTTCATGTCCTGTTCCTCTGTATTTGTCAGTGTTATACAGAGCCATCTCATGTAACGTATAGATATACTAGAGAGTGTTCATGTCCTGTTCCTCTGTATTTGTCAGTGTTATACAGAGCCATCTCATGTAACATATAGATATACTAGAGAGTGTTCATGTCCTGTTCCTCTGTATTTATCAGTGTTATACAGAGCCATCTCATGTAACTTATAGATATACTAAGAGAGTGTTCATGTCCTGTTCCTCTGTATTTATCAGTGTTTATACAGAGCCATCTCCTGTAACTTATAGGTATACTAGGTGATATTCATAGAGAGTGTTTCATCCTCATGTCCTGATATACTAGAGTGTTTGTTCATTTCCTCTGTATTTATCAGTGTTATACAGAGCCATCTCATGTAACTTATAGATATACTAGAGAGTGTTCATGTCCTGTTCCTCTGTATTTATCAGTGTTATACAGAGCCATCTCATGTAACTTATAGATATACTAGAGTGTGTTCATGTCCTGTTCCTCTATATTTATCAGTGTTATACAGAGCCATCTCATGTAACTTATAGATATACTAGAGATTGTTCTATATTTGTCCTGTTTTCCTCTGTACTAGATATACTAGAGAGTGTTTGTCCTGTTCCTCAGTGTATCAGTGTTACGAGAGCCATCTCATGTAACTTATAGATATACTAGAGAGTGTTCATGTCCTGTTTCCTCTGTATTTGTCAGTGTTATACAGAGCCATCTCATGTAACGTATAGTATATACTAAGAGAGTGTTTCATTTGTCCTGTTTATAGAGAGCCTCTATGTAACTTTGTCAGTGTTATGTACAGAGCCATCTCATGTTAACTATCTCATGTAAAGATATACTAGAGAGTGTTCATGTCCTGTTCCTCTGTATTTATCAGTGTTATACAGAGCCATCTCATGTAACGTTATAGATATACTAGAGAGTGTTCCTGTCCTGTTCCTCTGTATTTATCAGTGTTATACAGAGCCGTCTCATGTAACTGGGTATTAGATATACTAGAGAGTGTTCATGTCCTGTTTCTCTGTATTTTGTCAGTGTTATACAGAGCCGTCTCATGTAACGTATAGATATACTAGAGATTGTTCCTGTCCTGTTCCTCTGTATTTATCTGTTATTTGTCTCAGTGTTAGGATATACTAGGAGAGAGCCGTTCCTCATTTGTCATTGTAACTCATCTCAAGTAACTTATAGGTATAGAGAGTTGTGTTCATGTCCTGTTTCCTCTATTTGTCAGTGTTATACAGAGCCGTCTCATGTAACTCATAGATATACTAGAGAGTGTTCATGTCCTGTTCCTCTGTATTTGTCAGTGTTATACAGAGCCACCTCATGTAACTTATAGATATACTAGAGTTGTGTTCATGTCCTGTTCCTCTGTATTTGTCAGTGTTTATACAGAGCCATCTCATGTAACTTATAGATATACTAGAGAGTGTTCAATGTCCTGTTCCGTCTGTTATTTGTCAGTGTTATACAGAGCCATCTCATGTAACTTATAGATATACTTAGAGAGTGTTCATGTCCTGTTCCTCTGTATTTGTCAGTGTTATACAGAGCCATCTCATGTAACTTATAGATTATACTAGAGAGTGTTCCTGTCCTGTTTCCTCTATGTCATTTGTCATGTGTTATATACTAGAGAGCCATCTCATGTGTAACTTATAGAGTATGTAACATATAGATTACTAGAGTATGGTTCCTGTCCTGTTCCTCTGTATTTATCAGTGTTATACAGAGCCATCTCATGTAACGTATAGATATACTAGAGAGTGTTCCTGTCCTGTTCCTCTGTATTTATCAGTGTTATACAGAGCCATCTCATGTAACGTATAGATATACTAGAGAGTGTTCATGTCCTGTTCCTCTGTATTTGTCAGTGTTATACAGAGCCATCTCATGTAACTTATAGATATACTAGAGAGTGTTCATGTCCTGTTCTTCTATATTTGTCAGTGTTATACAGAGCCACCTCATTGAACTTATAGATATACTAGAGTGCATGTTCTGTTGTGTGTATTTGTCATGTCCGAGCCATCTCCTCTGTATTTGTCAGTGTTATACAGTTATAGAGCCATCTCATGTAACTTATAGATATACTAGAGAGTGTTCATGTCCTGTTCCTCTGTATTTGTCAGTGTTATACAGAGCCATCTCATGTAACTTATAGATATACTAGAGAGTGTTCCTGTCCTGTTCCTCTATATTTGTCAGTGTTATACAGAGCCATCTCATGTAACTTATAGATATACTAGAGAGTGTTCCTGTCCTGTTCCTCTATATTTGTCAGTGTTATACAGAGCCATCTCATGTAACTTATAGATATACTAGAGAGTGTTCCTGTCCTGTTCCTCTGTATTTATCAGTGTTATACAGAGCCACCTCATGTAACGTATAGATATACTAGAGTGTGTTCATGTCCTGTTCCTCTATATTTGTCAGTGTTATAGAGAGAGCCTGTTTCCTCATGTAACTGTCTATGTTACTCATAGATATACTAGAGAGTGTTCATGTCCTGTTCCTCTGTATTTGTCAGTGTTATTTATACAGAGCCCACCTCATGTAACTTATAGATATACTAGAGAGTGTTCATGTCCTTGTTCCTCTGTATTTGTCAGTGTTATACAGAGCCACCCTCATGTAACTTATAGATATACTAGAGAGTGTTCATGTCCTGTTCCTCTATATTTGTCAGTGTTATACAGAGCCATATCTCATGTACAAGAACTAGTTTATAGTATTTTTATTGTTTATAGAGAGTGTTCATTGTTAAACGTATAGTACTTGTTCCTCTGTTCCTCAGTTTGTCAGTGTTATACAGAGACCACCTCATGTAACTTATATGAGAAGGTTATACTAGAGAGTGTTCATTGTCCATGTGTTCCTCTGTATTTGTCAGTGTTATACAGAGCCACCTCATGTAACTTATAGGTATACTAGAGATAGTGTTCATGTCCTGTTTCCTCTGTATTTCTCAGTGTTATACAGAGCCATCTCATGTAACTTAAAGTATACTAGAGAGTGTTCATGTCCTGTTCCTCTGTATTTGTCAGTGTTATACAGAGCCACCTCATGTAACTTATAGATATACTAGAGAGTGTTCATGTCCTGTTCCTCTGTATTTGTCAGTGTTTTACAGAGCCAACTCATGTAACTTATAGATTATACTAGAGAGTGTTCATGTCCTGTTCCTCTGTATTTGTCAGTGTTATTACAGAGCCTATCTCATGTAACTTATAGATATTACTAGAGAGTGTTCATGTCCTGTTCCTCTGTATTTATCAGTGTTATACAGAGCCATCTCATGTAACTTATAGATATACTAGAGAGTGTTCATGTCCTGTTCCTCTGTATTTATCAGTGTTATACAGAGCCATCTCCTGTAACGTATAGATATACTAGAGAGTGTTCATGTCCTGTTCCTCTGTATTTATCAGTGTTATACAGAGCCATCTCCTGTAACGTATAGATATACTAGAGAGTGTTCATGTCCTGTTCCTCTGTATTTATCAGTGTTATACAGAGCCATCTCATGTAACGTATAGATATACTAGAGTGTTGTCACGTCCATTCCTGTATCCTCTATATTATACCTGAGCCATCTCAGTGATATACCAGAGAGCCATCTCATGTCGTGTTATAGCCATCATTACTTATTAATAGATATAATAGAGAGTGTTCATGTCCTGTTCCTCTGTATTTGTCAGTGTTATACAGAGCCATCTCATGTAACTTATGAGATTTACTTGAGAGTGTTCACGTACTGTTCACTCTGTTTATGTCCAGTGTTATAACGTAACTTATAGATATACTAGAGAGTGTTCCTGTCCTGTTCCTCTATATTTGTCAGTGTTATACAGAGCCATCTCATGTAACGTATAGATATACTAGAGAGTGTTCATGTCCTGTTCCTCTATATTTGTCAGTGTTATACAGAGCCATCTCATGTAACTTATAGATATACTAGAGAGTGTTCATGTCCTGTTCCTCTGTATTTATCAGTGTTATACAGAGCCATCTCATGTAACTTATAGATATACTAGAGAGTGTTCATGTCCTGTTCCTCTGTATTTATCAGTGTTATACAGAGCCGTCTCATGTAACTTATAGATATACTAGAGAGTGTTCATGTCCTGTTCCTCTGTATTTGTCAGTGTTATACAGAGCCGTCTCATGTAACTTATAGATATACTAGAGAGTGTTCATGTCCTGTTCCTCTGTATTTGTCAGTGTTATACAGAGCCGTCTCATGTAACTCATAGATATACTAGAGAGTGTTCATGTCCTGTTCCTCTATATTTGTCAGTGTTATACAGAGCTTCGTACTTAAAGTATGTTCATGTTCCTAAACTCATTAGTCAGATATTACTAGAGAGTGTTCATGTCCTGTTCCTCTGTATTTGTCAGTGTTATAGAGAGCCACCTCATGTAACTTTATAGATATACTAGAGAGTGTTCATGTCCTGTTCCTCTGTATTTGTCAGTGTTATACAGAGCCATCTCATGTAACTTATAGATATACTAGAGAGTGTTCATGTCCTGTTCCTCTATATTTGTCAGTGTTATACAGAGCCATCTCATGTAACTTATAGATATACTAGAGAGTGTTCATGTCCTGTTCCTCTGTAATTTGTCAGTGTTTTTACAGAGCCATCTCATGTAACTTATAGATATCACTAGAGAGTGTTCCTGTCCTGTTCCTCTATATTTGTCAGTGTTATACAGAGCCATCTCATGTAACTTTATAGATATACTAGAGAGTGTTCCTGTCCTGTTCCTCTGTATTTATCAGTGTTATACAGAGCCATCTCATGTAACGTATAGATATACTAGAGAGTGTTCCTGTCTGTTCCTCTGTATTTATCATGTATCGTGATATATAGAGAGTGTGACCTGTCCATCTCTATATTTGTCAGTATATATAGAAGCAATACTAAAGAGACGTATAGATATTCTTGCTGATGTCATGTCCTGTTCCTCTGTATTTGTCAGTGTTATACAGAGCCACCTCATGTAACTTATAGATATACTAGAGAGTGTTCATGTCCTGTTCTTCTATATTTGTCAGTGTTATACAGAGCCACCTCATTGAACTTATAGATATACTAGAGTGTGTTCATGTCCTGTTCCTCTGTATTTGTCAGTGTTATACAGAGCCATCTCATGTAACTTATAGATATACTAGAGAGTGTTCATGTCCTGTTCCTCTGTATTTGTCAGTGTTATACAGAGCCATCTCTACTTATGTACTAACTTATAGTCAGTGTTTATACTAGATGGAGTGTTCAGTTGTGTCCTGTTGTTCCTCTATATTTGTCAGTGTATACAGAGCCATCTCATGTAACTTATAGATATACTAGAGTAGTGTTCATGTTCCTGTTTCCTCTATATTTATCAGTGTTATACAGAGCCATCTCATGTAACTTACAGATATACTAGAGAGTGTTCATGTCCTGTTCCTCTATATTTATCAGTGTTATACAGAGCCATCTCATGTAACTTATAGATATACTAGAGAGTGTTCATGTCCTGTTCCTCTATATTTGTCAGTGTTATACAGAAGCCGTCTCATGTACTCATAGATATACTAGAGAGTGTTCATGTCCTGTTTCTCTGTATATTTGTCTCAGTAATCTTTATACTAGAGTATGGTTCATTCCTGTTCCTCATGTATTTGTATCAGTGTTATAAGAAATGTACTAGATATACTAGAGAGTGTTCTTGTCCTGTTCCTCTATATTTGTTATTCAAGTGTAACTTATATATACAGAGAGTGTCATGTCCATCCTCATTTGTCAACTTATACATAGATCATGTACTTAGATACTGTGTTCATGTCCTGTTCCTCTATATTTGTCAGTGTTATACAGAGCCATCTCATGTAACTTATAGATATTCTAGAGAGTGTTCATGTCCTGTTTCCTCTATATTTGTCAGTGTTATACAGAGCCATCTCATGTAACTTATAGATATACTAGAGAGTGTTCATGTCCTGTTCCTCTATATTTGTCAGTGTTATACAGAGCCATCTCATGTAACTTATAGATATACTAGAGAGTGTTCCTGTCCTGTTCCTCTATATTTGTCAGTGTTATACAGAGCCATCTCATGTAAACTTTATAGATATATTACTAGAGAGTGTTCCTGTCCTGTTTCTCTGTAGTTTATCAGAGTGTAACTTATACTAGAGAGCCATAGTCCTCATGTAACGTAATAGATATACTAGAGAGTGTTCCTGTCCTGTTCCTCTGTATTTATCAGTGTTATACAGAGCCATCTCATGTAACGTATAGATATACTAGAGAGTGTTCCTGTCCTGTTCCTCTGTATTTATCAGTGTTATACAGAGCCACCTCATGTAACTTATAGATATACTAGAGAGTGTTCATGTCCTGTTCCTCTATATTTGTCAGTGTTATACAGAGCCATCTCATGTAACTTATAGATATACTAGAGTGTGTTCATGTCCTGTTCCTCTGTATTTGTCAGTGTAATACAGAGCCATCTCATGTAACTTATAGATATACTAGAGTATGTTCATGTCCTGTTCCTCTGTATTTGTCATGTGTCTTATAACTTTAGATATATTGAGAGTGTTCATGGTCCTGTTCCTCTGTAACTATATAGTTTATACTCATGAGAGTGATATCAGTGTTTCCTGTTCCTGTTTCCTCTATATTTTTCAGTGTTATACAGAGCCACCTCATGTAACTTATAGATATACTAGAGAGTGTTCATGCCCTATTCCTCTGTATTTGTCAGTGTTATACAGAGCCACCTCATGTAACTTATAGATATACTAGAGTGTGTTCATGTCCTGTTCCTCTGTATTTGTCAGTGTTATACAGAGCCACCTCATGTAACTTATAGATATACTAGAGAGTGTTCATGTCCTGTTCCTCTATATTTGTCAGTGTTATACAGAGCCATCTCATGTAACTTAAAGATATACTAGAGAGTGTTCATGTCCTGTTCCTCTGTATTTGTCAGTGTTATACAGAGCCATCTCATGTAACGTAAAGATATTCTAGAGAGTGTTCATGTCCTGTTCCTCTGTATTTTGTCAGTGTTTATACAGAGCCATCTCATGTAACGTATAGATATACTAGAGAGTGTTCATGTCCTGTTCCTCTATATTTTGTCAGTGTTATACAGAGCCACCTCATGTAACTTATAGATATACTAGAGAGTGTTCATGTCCTGTTCCTCTATATTTGTCAGTGTTATACAGAGCCATCTCATGTAACTTAAAGATATACTAGAGAGTGTTCACGTCATGTTCCTCTATATTTGTCAGTGTTATACAGAGCCATCTCATGTAACTTATAGATATTCTAGAGAGTGTTCACGTCCTGTTCCTCTGTATTTGTCAGTGTTATACAGAGCCATCTCATGTAACTTATAGATATACTAGAGAGTGTTCACGTCCTGTTCCTCTATATTTGTCAGTGTTTATACAGAGCCATCTCATGTAACTTATGATAGCTATACTAGAGAGTGTTCACGTCCTGTTCCTCTAATATTTGTCAGTGTTATAGAGAGCCATCTCATGTAACTTATAGATATACTAGAGAGTGTTTCACGTCCTGTTCCACTGTATTTGTCCATGTTATACAGAGCCATCTCATGTAACTTATAGATATACTAGAGAGTGTTCACGTCCTGTTCCTCTGTATTTGTCAGTGTTATACAGAGCCATCTCATGTAAACTTATAGGTATACTTAGAGAGTGTTCATGTCCTGTTCCTCTATATTTGTCAGTGTTTATACAGAGCCATCTCATGTAACGTATAGATATACTAGAGAGTGTTCCTGTCATGATTTCCTCTATATTTGTCAGTGTTATACAGAGCCATCTCATGTAACGTATAGATATACTAGAGAGTGTTCCTGTCCTGTTCCTCTGTATTTGTCAGTGTTATACAGAGCCATCTCATGTAACGTATAGATATACTAGAGAGTGTTCCTGTCCTGTTCCTCTGTATTTGTCAGTGTTATACAGAGCCATCTCATGTAACGTATAGATATACTAGAGAGTGTTCCTGTCCTGTTCCTCTGTATTTGTCAGTGTTATACAGAGCCATCTCATGTAACTTATAGGTATACTAGAGAGTGTTCATGTCCTGTTCCTCTGTATTTGTCAGTGTTATACAGAGCCATCTCATGTAACTTATAGATATACTAGAGTGTGTTCATGTCCTGTTCCTCTGTATTTGTCAGTGTTATACAGAGCCACCTCATGTAACTTATAGATATACTAGAGTGTGTTCATGTCCTGTTCCTCTGTATTTGTCAGTGTTATACAGAGCCATCTCATGTAACTTATAGATATACTAAAGTATGTTCATGTCCTGTTCCTCTGTTTTTGTCAGTGTTATACAGAGCCATCTCATGTAACTGATAGATATACTAGAGAGTGTTCATGTCCTGTTCCTCTATATTTGTCAGTGTTATGCAGAGCCACCTCATGTAACTTATAGATATAGTAGAGAGTGTTCATGTCCTGTTCCTCTATATTTGTCAGTGTTATAGAGAGCCACCTCATGTAACTTATAGATATACTAGAGTGTGTTCATGTCCTGTTCCTCTGTATTTGTCAGTGTTATAGAGAGCCATCTCATGTAACTTATAGATATACTAGAGTGTGTTCATGTCCTGTTCCTCTGTATTTGTCAGTGTTATAGAGAGCCATCTCATGTAACTTATAGATATACTAGAGAGTGTTCATGTCCTGTTCCTCTGTATTTGTCAGTGTTATAGAGAGCCATCTCATGTAACTTATAGATATACTAGAGAGTGTTCTTGTCCTGTTCCTCTGTATTTGTCCAGTGTATACAGAGCCATCTGATGTAACTTATAGATATACTAGAGAGTGTTCATGTCCTGTTCCTCTGTATTTGTCAGTGTTATACAGAGCCATCTCATGTAACTTATAGATATTCTAGAGAGTGTTCATGTCCTGTTCCTCTGTATTTGTCAGTGTTATACAGAGCCATCTCATTAACTTATAGATATACTAGAGAGTGTTCATGTCCTGTTCCTCTGTATTTGTCAGTGTTATACAGAGCCATCTCATGTAACTTATAGATATTCTAGAGAGTGTTCATGTCCTGTTCCTCTGTATTTGTCAGTGTTATACAGAGCCATCTCATGTAACTTATAGATATTCTAGAGAGTGTTCATGTCCTGTTCCTCTGTATTTGTCAGTGTTATACAGAGCCATCTCATGTAACTTATAGATATCTAGAGAGTGTTCATGTCCTGTTCCTCTGTATTTGTCAGTGTTATACAGAGCCATCTCATGTAACTTATAGATATACTAGAGAGTGTTCATGTCCTGTTCCTCTGTATTTGTCAGTGTTATACAGAGCCATCTCATGTAACTTAAAGATATACTAGAGAGTGTTCATGTCCTGTTCCTCTGTATTTGTCAGTGTTATACAGAGCCATCTCATGTAACTTATAGATATTCTAGAGAGTGTTCATGTCCTGTTCCTCTGTATTTGTCAGTGTTATACAGAGCCATCTCATGTAACGTATAGATATACTAGAGAGTGTTCATGTCCTGTTCCTCTATATTTGTCAGTGTTATACAGAGCCATCTCATGTAACTTATAGATATACTAGAGAGTGTTCATGTCCTGTTCCTCTATATTTGTCAGTGTTATACAGAGCCATCTCATGTAACTTATAGATATACTAGAGAGTGTTCATGTCCTGTTCCTCTGTATTTGTCAGTGTTATACAGAGCCATCTCATGTAACTTATAGATATACTAGAGAGTGTTCATGTCCTGTTCCTCTGTATTTGTCAGTGTTTATACAGAGCCCATCTCATGTAACTTATAGATTATAACTAGAGAGTGTTCCTGTCCTGTTCCTCTATATTTGTATGTTTGTCATCATGTGTTAGTTATACAGTGTGTCATGTCATGTTATCCTCGTATAGATATACAGAGAGAAGTAGATATACTAGAAGATGTCGTGTCTGTTCCTCTGTATTTATCAGTGTTATACAGAGCCATCTCATGTAACGTATAGATATACTAGAGAGTGTTCCTGTCCTGTTCCTCTGTATTTGTCAGTGTTATACAGAGGCCATCTCATGTAACTTATAGAATATACTAGAGAGTGTTTCATGTCCTGTTCCTCTATATTTGTCAGTGTGTTATACAGAGCCATCTCATGTAACTTATAGATATACTACTAGAGTGTGTTCATGTCCTGTTCCTCTGTATTTGTCAGTGTTATACAGAGCCATCTCATGTAACTTATAGATATACTAGAGTGTGTTCATGTCCTGTTCCTCTGTATTTGTCAGTGTTATACAGAGCCACCTCATGTAACTTATAGATATACTAGAGTGTGTTCATGTCCTGTTCCTCTGTATTTGTCAGTGTTATACAGAGCCATCTCATGTAACTTATAGATATACTAAAGTATGTTCATGTCCTGTTCCTCTGTATTTGTCAGTGTTATACAAAGCCATCTCATGTAACTTATAGATATACTAGAGAGTGTTCATGTCCTGTTCCTCTATATTTGTCAGTGTTATACAGAGCCACCTCATGTAACTTATAGGATAGTACTAGAGAGTGTTCATGTGTCCCATTCTCTGTATTTGTCAGTGTTCATACAGAGCCACCTCATGTAACTTATAGGTATACTAGAGAGTGTTCATGGTCCGTGTTCCTCTGTATTTGTCAGTGTTATACAGAGCCATCTCATGTTAACTTATAGGTATACTAGAGAGTGTTCATGTCCTGTTCCTCTGTATTGTAGCAGTATTTGTCATGTAAACTTATTATACAGAGTGTTCAGCCTGTTCCTCTGTACTTCTTATAGAGCCATCTTACTTAGAGATATACTAGAGAGTGTTTCATGTTCATGTAATTTACTCTGTTTCCTCTATGTTATATTGTCTAGAGAGTTTCATACATTTAGAGCCATCTCATGTAACTTATAGGTATACTAGAGAGTGTTCATGTCCTGTTCCTCTGTATTTGTCAGTGTTATACAGAGCCATCTCATGTAACTTATAGATATACTAGAGAGTGTTCATGTCCTATTCCTCTGTATTTGTCAGTGTTATACAGAGCCATCTCATGTAACTTATAGGTATACTAGAGAGTTGTTCATGTCCTATTTCTCTGTATTTGTCAGTGTTATACAGAGCCACCTCATGTAACTTATAGGTATACTAGAGTGTGTTCATGTCCTGTTCCTCTGTATTTGTCAGTGTTTATACAGAGCCACCTCATGTAACTTATAGATATACTAGAGAGTGTTCATGTCCTGTTCCTCTGTATTTATCAGTGTTTATACAGAGCCATCTCATTGTATACTTATAGATATACTAGAGAGTGTTCATGTCCTGTTCCTCTATATTTGTCAGTGTTATACAGAGCCATCTCATGTAACTTATAGATATACTAGAGTGTTCATGTCCTGTTCCTCTGTATTTATCAGTGGTTTTATACAGAGCCATCTCATGTTAACGTATAGATATACTAGAGAGTGTTCATGGTCCTGTTCCTCTATATTTGTCAGTGTTATACAGAGTCCACCTCATGTAACTTATAGATATACTAAGAGTGTGTTCATGTCCTGTTCCTCTAATATTTATCAGTGTTATAGATTTACAGAGCCATCTCATGTAACTTATAGATATACTAGAGAGTGTTCATGTCCTGTTCCTCTGTATTTATCAGTGTTATACAGAGCCATCTCATGTAACTTTATAGATATACTAGAGAGGTTTCATGTCCCTGTTCCTCTGTATTTATCAGTGTTATACAGAGCCATCTCATGTAACGTATAAGATATACTAGAGGAGTGTTCATGTCCTGTTTCCTCTGTATTTTGTCAGTGAAGCCATATACAGAGCATCCTGTCCTGTTCATGTATTTATCTTATAGATGTAACGTTTTATAGATATACTAAGAGTGTTCATGTCCTGTTCCTCTGTATATTTGTCAGTGTTATACAGAGCCGTCTCATGTAACTTTAAGATATAACTAGAGAGTGTTCATGGTCCCTGTCCTGTTATACAGAAGCCACCTCATGTAAACTTGTATACTAGAGTGTTTATCATGATCTCCTGTATTTGTGTTATACAGAACCACCATGTAACTTATAGATATACCTAGAGTATGTTTAACTATACAGAGAACATATACTAATAGATTGATAGAGAGTGTTCAATGTCCTGTTTCCTCTATATTTGTCAGTGTTATACAGAGCCATCTCATGTAACTTTATAGATATACTAGAGTGTGTTCATGTCCTGTTCCTCTGTATTTGGTCAGTGTTATACAGAGCCATCTCATGTAACTTATAGATATACTTAGAGAGTGTTTCATGTCCTGTTCCTCTATATTTGTCAGTGTTATCCAGTGTAACTTTTATACAGAGTGCCTATCTCATGTAACTCGATGTATAGAGGTTATACTAGAGAGTGTTCATGTCCTGTTCCTCTATATTTGTCAGCAACCTCATGTTAGTTATACAGAGTCCGTTCTCTCATGTACAGAGCCATCTCATGTACTTTAGATATACTAGAGTGTGTTCATGTCCTGTTCCTCTGTATTTGTTCAGTGTTTGTCACTTATGTATACTACAGTTCAGTCCTGTTCCCACCTCATGTAACTTTCATTACGAAAGATATACTAGAGAGTGTTCATGTCCTATTCCTCTGTATTTGTCAGTGTTATACAGAGCCACCTCATGTAACTTATAGGTATACTAGAGAGTTGTTCATGTCCTATTCCTCTGTATTTGTCAGTGTTATACAGAGCCACCTCATGTAACTTATAGGTATACTAGAGAGTGTTCATGTCCTGTTCCTCTGTATTTGTCAGTGTTATACAGAGCCACCTCATGTAACTTATAGATATACTAGAGAGTGTTCATGTCCTGTTCCTCTGTATTTATCAGTGTTATACAGAGCCATCTCATGTAACTTATAGATATACTAGAGAGTGTTCATGTCCTGTTCCTCTATATTTGTCAGTGTTATACAGAGCCATCTCATGTAACTTATAGATATACTAGAGTGTTCATGTCCTGTTCCTCTGTATTTATCTGTATTTATCAGTGTTATACTAGAGTTCATGTCGCCTGTTTCCCATCTCATGTAACAGAGCCATACTATAATATAGATATACTAGAGAGTGTTCATGTCCTGTTCCTCTATATTTGTCAGTGTTATACAGAGCCACCTCATGTAACTTATAGATATACTAGAGTGTGTTCATGTCCTGTTCCTCTATATTTGTCAGTGTTATACAGAGCCATCTCATGTAACTTATAGATATACTAGAGAGTGTTCATGTCCTGTTCCTCTGTATTTATCAGTGTTATACAGAGCCATCTCATGTAACTTATAGATATACTAGAGAGTGTTCATGTCCTGTTCCTCTGTATTTATCAGTGTTATACAGAGCCATCTCATGTAACGTATAGATATACTAGAGAGTGTTCATGTCCTGTTCCTCTGTATTTGTCAGTGTTATACAGAGCCATCTCATGTAACTTATAGATGTACTAGAGAGTGTTCATGTCCTGTTCCTCTATATTTGTCAGTGTTATACAGAGCCGTCTCATGTAACTTTAGATATACTAGAGAGTGTTCATGTCCTGTTCCTCTGTATTTATCAGTGTTATACAGAGCCACCTCATGTAACTTATAGATATACTAGAGAGTGTTCATGTCCTGTTCCTCTATATTTGTCAGTGTTATACAGAGCCATCTCATGTAACTTATAGATAATACTAGAGAGTGTGTTCATGTCCTGTTCCTCTGTATTTGTCAGTGTTATACAGAGCCATCTCATGTAACTTATAGATATACTAGAGAGTGTTCATGTCCTGTTCCTTATATTTGTCAGAGTGTTATACAGAGCCATCTCATGTAACGTATAGATATACTAGAGAGTGTTCATGTCCTGTTCCTCTATATTTGTCAGTGTTATACAGAGCCGTCTCATGTAACTTTAGATATACTAGAGTGTGTTCATGTCCTGTTCCTCTGTATTTGTCAATGTTATACAGAGCCACCTCATGTAACTTATAGATATACTAGAGAGTGTTCATGTCCCGTTCTTCTATATTTGTCTATTTTTCCTGCATATTTTTCTGTGTGACACCAAATGCTGTAGACTAACCGTCCTTATCCTATCTCATTTGTCTGTAATGCATAGACACATCATATATGAATGCTATACAGTGTTTTATTAAATAGAATCTAAGTGGGTTATCGCCATCTTTTTCTCATTATTTTTGGCCGGATTGTGAAACAAAATCCAGCTTATGAAATGGCGAAGTCCGTCTGTCTGTCTATCTGTCCATCGGTGTGTCTGCATCCACAATTTGGTTTAGCTCTTGAGTTTAAGTCCATTGTGGGAAGACCATAGATGATATCCCTTTGAAACTTCACATGTAGATAGACCTTGATGAGAACTATCTATCATAACCTTTGTGATGATACCTCATCTCTCTTTGAAACATCACTCGTAGATTGATCTTAATGAGAACTATCCATAACAACCTTTGTTTTTTAATTTTGGTAGGTGGATCAAAGTACAATGTAGTTAAGTAATGGGGGGTGGGGATCAACATTTTGGTTGAAGCAAATTATCAGCAATGGATAGAGGTACAGACCTCAAACTGTCTATAGATTACTTATGAAAAGTGTAATTGATATATGTGAGTTTGAATTTCAGAGATTGGGTGGATCAAAGTAGTAATTGGGGTGGGGATCAACGTTTTGGTTAAAGTTTTGGTTAAAGCAAATTCTTGGTATTGGATAGAGGTACAGACTTCAAACTTGGCCTGTAGGTTACCTGTGACTAGTGCAAATGAATTATGTGGGTTTGAATTTTGGGGTTGGATCAAAGTGGTAATGGGGGTCAGCAATGGATAGAAAATGCAGACTGCATACTTGGCCTTTAGGTTACCTGTGATAAATGCAATTGAATTATATGGGTTTGAATTTTAGGGATGGATCAAAGTAATAATGGGGTAGGGGATCAACATTTTGATTAAAGGTTTTGTTGAAACAAATTATCGGCAATGAATAAAGGTACAGACTTCATACTTGGCCAGTAGGTTACTTGTGACAACTGTAACTGAATTATGTGGGTTTAAATTTTAGGGATGGATCTAAGTAGTAATGGGATGGGGATCAACATTTTGGTTAAAGTTTCAGGTTGAAATAAATTCTTGGCAATGGAAGGAGGTACAGACTTCATACTTGTACTCAATTTCTGTCAAGGCCCCGCTATCTGGCCATACCACCGTACGAGGTTTCTTGTCTTCACAATAAAACATTTTACTAGTTTTCTTTTTGTTTCAAAAACAAAAATTTTAACGGTTTCATCAGTCTTCCCATGACAAATCTTTTGAGTGCAATGGACTGAAACAGTATATCTTTTCTTTACAATTCATTATGAGAATACAAAATTTATTTCAGATGCTCAATACTTTAATGAAAGCGTCAGATCAATTGAAGGCATTAGAAGTACAGGAATTAAACAGAAAGAAATTGGAGAGAATGTGGAAAGATGAATTAGGCTGTTATGTAGACATTCACAGATGGTTAGTATATGTGCAGTGTCATGAGTTATCATTGTTGCTGGGTATCCACCAAGAATTTGTCCTTACTTCATAAGTATATGGTTTATATGAACCGGTATTTGATTTTTGCGGTATTTTTTTATTTGATCATGAATATAATGAAATAAAATCCCACTATACAGTAACCTTTTTGAATTCGACCAAAAGTCCTGTGTAATATTATCACCATATTGTTATTGGCCTTCTGCAACATCTGTGTGAGGTATCACAATATTATTTATATTCCCAGTCCCTTATCACAGTATTCTACCAAAATCTTCATTATTACTTGTTTTAAGTCTTCTGTGTCTTTCTTTTTCATCTACATTAACTGTAGGGAACTTCCATTTTATTATCCTATATGAATCCATATTAGGGCACCATAAATATTTTTCATCCTAAAACAGTAATCTCCTTAACCATCTAAGTGATATTAAGTAGATTCAAGAAATGAAATAGCTTCATGTATGGAATGTTTTTGAAATTTGAATAATGTTTTATGCCACAATCAACATTTTTTCAGTCATATAGTGGCATCCAATTTATAATAGTGGAGGAGAGAACCTGATTACAATGTACCTGGGAAGAGACCACCGGCCTTCTGCAAGTAAACTGGCAAACTTTCTCACAAAAATCAGCTTAGGTTCCAGTGGACTCAAACCTGTGCTGACCAGAAGTGAGAGACTTCATGGTACAAAGCGCGATACTCTAACCACCAGGTCAGTAAGGCTCCTTATGTAGCGAAGTCATGGCAAATGGAAGAATAAGATCACAAGGTGCCCACGGGTGAAATCAAGGGGACTATAGCTTATGTCTGCATGCATTTGACAGTCTGTCTGTTTTTCCAGGGAAAATTTTGGTTACAGTTTTGCAATAGTTCACCATCCACTAAATCATAGGTTTGCAGGTAGGGGACATGTTCACATGCATCAATACTCACAGAATGTTTATTTATTATTATAATTTTACAGTGTAATTTACAAATATCATTATTCAGTACTAACTTAAAGCCATGTTTTGAATTTCTAACAGTGCTGAAAAGATAGAAGTCATGGTGGAAACAGTCAAAAAAATTGTACACCATTTTAAAGAGCATCGACAGAGTCGAATTCTTGATCATAACACAGGGAGCATTCATACCTTTGAGAAGTGAGTCAGTCTTTTTGTATTTCATACTTTTGTGACTAAGGGCTATTCCAGAAAAAAAAATGTCTCCTGGGGGCAGAACTCCATAAAATTTAGGGGTACCACCAATGAATTTTTAATTAAAAACTACCCCCACCAACTACTTTACATTTTGGGTAAAACCCCCACCAACAAATTTAAATTAAAATTAAGTTGTTTTTCCATATATTATAATGGATAAGATTAAATCCTATATAGTTTTGGCCTTTTATTGCATACAGTGGTCAAGACAATGCATGTTAGTGGTGTAACAATACATCAATACAACAATATATTGCAATTTTATTTCTGACGATAAGATATCCTTATTACCTTTCATTGTTCCGATGCCATTTTCTGATTTTGGTTTCACTTTCACTTTGAAGACTACCAATACATAGACGGTCAAAAAAATAAAACCAAACAACAATTGCAGCATACATTGATACAGTAAACTTTGCTAATCACCAATGAGGGCCAGTGCAGGGTCGAATGCTCATTTCAGAATCAGCATTAACCCTACCCCCAATGCATTTTTTTCTTTATTCATACCCCACCTAACACATTTTAAATGCAATTTTACCCCCCATCAACACATTTTTTTATCAATGGCATTCTGCCCCCTGGAGACACTTTTATTCTGGAATAGCCCTAAGACTACAAGAGGCTGCTGAAAACAGGTTTGTTTTCTTTATTTTATTTACAGTCAAACCTGTTTTCAGCAGCCTCCCAAGAAAAAGCTGGCTACATAAGACAGGTGACCTTTGGTTCCAGGTTCACAAAAATCACAAGAAAATTTGTGTGCATTATGCAGTATATGGTAACACATGTACTTACCTATAAATATTTATATCAATGTGTGATAGTTGGATATCATCTTATTCATGTCATTGTAAACAAAAGTAATATGTGAATGTATTTGTACTTTATACCAATAATTATGTACATAGAAGTGTCATTTCATTGTTAAGAAAATCAGCTATTTGTCTCTGATACATGCTCCTGCTGATAGATCAACCATGCTCACAAATGGCTGCTGAAACTAATGTGGCCAAGCATTTTGTTGTGTATATCACTGGCTGTTGGCCACATTAGACAAGTGGCTGTTGGTTTAGGTATGTTTATAAGGTGAAATTGATTGGGGGAACACAGACTGGCTGTTGACGAGTGGCTACTGAAAACAAATGGCTGTTAAGGCAGGTGTGCACTCAACAATTTTTCAGTAATATGATGGCTGCCAGTTTTTAATAGTGGAAAGAGAACCTGGTTACAATGTATCTGAGTGAAGACCTCTGAGCTTTCTGGAATAACCTGGCAAACTTCCTCATGTAATCAGCTAAGGTTCCAGTGGGGCTTGAACCCGCACTAACTAGGTGTGAGAGACTTCATGGTTTAAAGTGCAATGACCTAACCAGTTGGTCACAGATGCCCCTCTTGAAATAAGTTACATTAGTGTTTTTGACATTGCATCAGACAAATGTGTTTAAAATTATTTTGCACTTTAATGAGTAAGGTTTTCGTGTGATATACAGTGGGTCTCGAGAGACCACCTCATCTGCCACTGAAATGTGGTCTCTCAAGACAGGTGGTACCTCATGGGAGTTTTTATATGAAGGATTATTAAGTGATATGGTCTCATATGGCAGGTGGTTTTTCGTTAGACTTGTCTCTCAAGACAGTTTCCACTATATTCTACAAATAATACCATTTATAATTAACAAAGGACCCCAGCAACCCAAAATAATCCTAATGTAATTTATTATATATGAAAAGGAGATTATTGTATCAAATAATACTGTTTGTTTCTCTGTTCACATTTTTAAAAAGTTCTCTACATTTTGTACCACTTTTGAGATATGTATCAAGTTGTTTTTTTATTTCAGAAACAAGTTACAAGAACTTTGCTCTAAGTCACAGTCTATAATGGAGAATTGCTACAAGAATTCAGAGAGACAATACAATTATTACTACAGATGGTTTAGGTAATGATCTGTTTTCTTTAAGTGCTATAGTAAAATCTATATAACCTGTTAGGTTGGAATCTCGTGACCTGAGTTTTCTTGACCTGGACAAGTTTAAAGTTTGCATGATAAAGCATAACAACTTTAATTAGACTGGTAAGAGTAATCATTTCTTCTTGGCACTGAGCATCCATGAGAAATGAAATCTCTATCCGGTGAAGCTTGTCATAACCGAAAATTGAGTAGAATCATCTGTATTATACTCAAAAGGTTACTCTGCCTGCCAAGTTATGTAACTGGGATAATGGTTACATGAATTATCTTGTAAAAATAGTAACCAATATTTTGCTATGTGTGTGCATATGTAATGTTATTTTTTATATATCCTGTGTGTATTCTTTCTGTAATTGCTCACCTTGATAGATCATTCAACTCACAAGTGGAAAGTCCATGGATCAATGCTATGTACTAGGTCATGCCTATTGCTTTATAAAAAAGGTATTGTCCGTTCCTCCTTCAAGAACTAGACATAGAAAGTCAAAACTCACAGGTCTTTCAGATGAGACGTTAAACCGAGTTCCAATTCAAGGATACTGATTCTAAACTTAACAGCAGAAATTCTTATAAAGTTGTGGAGGACGCACAAAGACACCTTTACCGCATTGAGCAGCCTTCAACACTAGTTTATGGCCAAAGCACAATGTTTAACATTTTGACATTGACCATAGCACAGTTTAAGTCATTTTCCTTAGGCACAGTTTATGTGATGTCAAAAATTTCAGTTAGCACATAATTTAACATTTTGTTCAGCTTCCAGTTTACATCTTAAAGCTGCCTGACATCTCAGTATACATGTGGTAAAAATAACTTTAGACTCTGGAATGTTTAAACAAAACCAAGATGCACAAATCTGTATGAACCTCTACCAACAAAACTGGGAAATGGGATTTCAGGGCGTGCTCTTCAGCATGTGTTCAAAATAATCAATAAAAATGACCTCACCTCATGAACTTTGACTATTGTATATAAATCTACAGTTATGTCACATAAATTTGCGTTCTATAAACAGTTTCACAGTGAATATATGTGTGCAAGCATACTATATTAAGCATATACAAAATGTGGTATAGTATTATGTGTATCATGCTTCAAGTCATATGAATCTGTCATAAGTAGGTTCATGCTTGTCAGTGCAGGTTGTACAAAGCCACAACGCTGTTGGAATCATTAGCTAGATTTTTTATGTGAGAAAGTTTAGCCAGTTGACATGTACTAAATGTTTTGTATTTTATATGTGTCTATATCTTCACAGCTACATCCTGACAATTTGATTGTATATTTAGTTCATTTCTACTTCAACTGTGCACATTCACCTTATGTTTTGCAAACAATCATTACAAATTGTCTGGGGGCCACCGCTATATGATATGAATGCAAATGACAAGATACACAACTGACAAAAAAGAGCAGAATAATGCAGTATGATTGTGATGTAAAGCACCAGTATAAATGAATTACTATAATTGAAATCCAAATTTATTTGTACCTTAGCATGAAAAATAATAAATTACATTTTTGTGATTCTTCATGACATTTACCTGTTTTACTAGAGATAAAAGAGTTACATTCTTAAATTCATTACATTCCCTACATTACTGAGAATCTGTCTCCTGAATGGTCAGACCATTCCCCCGTGGGAAGGGGCCTATGGAAATTATAATTCTCTTCTGTTTGATAAAGATATAAATGAAGTAAATAATGTAATAAAAAAGAGACAATTACAATATGTGCCAAAAGTATATAATATAGTTAAAATATTCCAAAAGATTATAAAATTTTCAAATTAATGATCATGTTTTTAGATGTACTTTTAAACAGAAATAAGAGGGTATGACAATGCGGTTACTAAATGATATAATTAGAAAAGACACGTACAATTAATATTGTGATTTAGAGTGTTAAAAGAGAATTAAATAGAAGTTAGAGATAAAAAACTTAAAGGTAGTTTAATTAGATCACGCGTATAATTTTTAGGTTTGTAAGAAATTACACTGCCAAAATATAAAAATATATGGTTATATACTTTGTGTGTTACAGAAAATATTTAATGACATATATACCAACAAAATGTCCCATGACAATGCGGTTTAATATACATTTGTGTGTTCATATTCAAATACATTATATATACCTGTATGATAATTCATGGTTATAAAATACTTTGTTAAAAATGTGTTTTATAAATGTTTATAAAATATACCTGTATGACAAAAAAAGTATTAGCAGTTATGCCTGGAAGGTACTTTGTGTGTTTTTAAAATATTTATATATACCTGTATTTTAAAAAAGCAATGCAGTTTATATACTTTAATTTTGGTGTGGATCATATTAACTACATTAATATATTTACCTTTTATCCTGTATGACAATGCAGTTATATACTTTGTGTGTTATATTTATATATACCTGTATGACAATGCGGTTATATACTTTGTGTGTTATATTCTACACTTATATATTTTGAAAAAACTGTAATGACAATAAAAGATATAGCGATTGTATATACTTTTGTGTAGATTATATATTCTACACTTTAAATTAATTACCTGTATGAACAATGGGATAAAAAAAAAACTTACTCCATTAGGACGTATATATCTTATCAAGTCTCTTTTATTTCACAATTTTCATTTATTTATAACCTGTTTAAAGAACTGACATTGCATAAGTTATTACTAAATTGTGTGTCTTATATTATATAAAAGCATTTATATATACCTGTATGACAATGCGGTTATATACTTTGTGTGTTATATTCAATACAAATAATATATATAAAGACCTGTATTGACAATGCTTATTCACTATATTATACTTTGTGTGAAATAAAGTATTTTGTATATATAAACTGTATGACATGATGCAGTTTCATTGAAAAATTTAATATATTAACATTGAGTATAATGTGTCATTAAAAAATATTTACTAAATAAAGACCATTTATATATATGGCCTGTAAAAACAATGACAAAAATGCATGGTAATGAAAGTTATATACTTTCGAAATGTGTTTCCCTATATTTATATTTTTATACCCCAAAGTATGACATTTCGCATTTCTTACTATACATTGTAGTTGTCATAGATTCTACATTATATTATTTCATTTACCATGTAATGAGGTTCAATGCATAAAAAATGTTATATATGCTTTCCTGTGTAACATAGATTTATATAATACCTTATACTGGATGACAATTAATGCGGTTTGAAAACATTTCCATTTACAAGTTTGTTATCGTAAGTACAATTATTTCATATATATATACCTAACCAACTAGTAAATAACAATGCAGAATATATTTGATACTTTGTGTATTACATTCTCCTTGTAGTATAACATGTATAATAATCTATTGTCCATAAAAGTAATGACAATGCGGTTATATACTTTGTGTGTTACATTCTCCTTTATATACCTGTATGATAATATGGTTAAATACTTTGTGTGTTATATTCTACATTATATACCTGTATGACATTGCTCTCTTTTGTTGTGTATACTTTGATAGTGTCAGCAAAATCTATTCTACATTATATACCTGCCTAACACAAAAAAAGAAAAAAAGTGCTGTTATTTACTTTGTTGCATTCTTTATTCCTTTGCAGTCAAGCCATTGATAACTCGGCACTTTTAACTGTGTGACATCTCAGTAAAAAGTAAAAATACTATGGATGTAAACAAAATATGCATTTAGCTCAGCTTGAGATGGATCAGAACCAGTTCGCTCACAGACTTGAACAGGTATGTATGATAAATGTTGTATGTATGTCTTAGCTGATTTTGTGATGTTGTGAAAGTTAGCTAACATATAATCTTGAGTAGATCATATTGATTAAAAGCACCAGTTATCACACACAGACTTCATGACATTGAGCAGTCATATTTAACCAGTTTACTCACAGACTTGAGCAGTCATATTTAACCAGTTTACTCACAGACTTGAGCTGTCATATTGTCCAGTTTACTCACAGACTTCAGAGGTCATATGTAATCAGTTTACTCACAGACTTGAGCAGTGATATTTATATATACCTGTAAACAGTTTGTGTTACTCAATGACCTGTAGCAGTCTTTATGTAAATGCCATATACTTTGTTTTACTCCTGTATAACAATTGAGTTAGTCATATTCTACATTATACCATGACAATTTTACTCACAGATTTATATTACCTGATGACAATGCAGTCTTTTTGTGTGTTATATGTATAACCAGTTTACTCATATTCATTACTTGAGCAGTTATATACTTTGTTGTTATATATATATACCTGTAACCAGTTTACTCACATTACTTGAGCAGTTATATACATATGTAACCTGTATGTTTATATACTTACAATATATACCTGTAATAACAATGAGTAGTCATATTTAATTATATATACCAGACAATGCAGTTATACTCACAGACTTATGACAATGCAGTCATATTTAACCCTTTAGTTTACAATCACTTTGACTTGAGTATGACTGTCATATATTTGTGTGTTACCAGTTATACTCACAGACTTGTGTTACATTCTCCTTTTAGTATGTAATATGTTAAATCAGTTTATATTCACAGACTTGCAGTTAGTGATATGTAACCAGTTTACTCACAGACTTGAGCAGTCATATGTAACCAGTTTAATCACAGACTTGAGCAGTCATATGTAACCAGTTTACTCACATACTTGAGCAGTCATATGTAACCAGTTTACTCTCATACTTGAGCAGTCATATGTAACCAGTTTACTTACAAACTTGAGTAGTCATATTTAACCAGTTTACTCACAGACTTGAGCAGTCATATTTAACCAGCTTACTCACAGTTTACTCATGTTACTCTCACTTGAGCAGTTGAGAGCTGTTGTGGCTCCACAGTTAGAGTGCTTGATTTGCAACTGACAGAGTTCAGAGGTTCTAGCCTCGGACAGAGTGATATGTTTAACCAGTTTGCTTTATGTAACCAGTTTACCACATTTGAGCAGTCATATGAGTCATATTTAACCAGTTTACTCACAGACTTGAGCAGTCATATTTAACCAGCTTACTCACAGTTTACTCATGTTACTCTCACTTGAGCAGTTGAGAGCTGTTGTGGCTCCACAGTTAGAGTGCTTGATTTGCAACTGAAGAGTTGCGGGTTCCTCGGCCACAGTTAGGTTTTGACACGTTAAAAACCCTCACTTCTCAATTGCTGTAAGTGCTGAGCATAGGTCAAAATTTGAAGCCCTTCACCGGCATTTGGTGACATATTCATATAAGTGAAAGATTCTTGAGTGGGACGTTAAACAACAATACAACAATAACTTGAGCAGTCATGCGTAACCAATTGGATTGTGCAGATACATGCTATTAGTTTACTGAAGACTTGAGTCGGTTTGTATATTAAGATTGCTCACAGTCTTGAGCAAGTATGTGTGGTCAGTTTACTTACAGACTTGATCAGGTATGTTTGGTCAGTTTACCTACAGACTTGATCAGGTATGTGTGGTCAGTTTACCTACAGACTTGATCAGGTATGTGTGGTCAGTTTACTTACAGACTTGATCAGGTATGTGTGGTCGGTTTACTTACAGACTTGATCAGGTATGTGTGGTCAGTTTACTTACAGACTTGATCAGGTATGAGTTTAAGTTTTCACTCTTGTCTAGACAGACTACTTCCTGTAGAGAATTCGGGGCCTGGCAGAATGGATTTTAGATCACTTATACCTTAGAATGTTACTAAATTTCAGATATTCTTAAAATCTGATTGGCTTGCAGGCCAAGGTAAGAATATTCTCAGATTTTAGTAAATGTGCCAGGTTGAGAGCTTAGTACAGTAAACCTTTAGAGATGTTTAAAATTTTTAATCATTTGCTGATAGTCCTGAAATCTGACTTTAGTCCTGAAATCTGACTTAAATCTGAAATTAAGAATTCATAATTGAGCAACATCCTTAGACTTAGGGAATTCTGAGGTTTTATTCACTTACGTTACTCTTATTCTTGATTCAAGTTACCAGTTGAAAAAAAAAAATATTGGTTACCCATGTTAACTTCTCACTGTCAGTTTCCTAGTTGATAATCTTATTCTAATCATTTATTGGTAAACCATCAGTCATTCTAGTCATTTATTGGTCAACCACCAGTCATTCTAATCATTTATTGGTAAACCACCAGTCATTCTTGTCATTTATTTTCAACCACCAGTCATTCTAATCATTTATTCGTCAGCCACCTTTCATTCTAATCATTTATTGGTCAATGTCCAGTCATTCTAATCATTCATTGGTCAACCACCAGTCATTCTAATCTAATCATATATTGGTCAACTACCAGTCATTCTAATCATTTATTCGTCAGCCACCTTTCATTCTAATCATTTATTGGTCAGTGTCCAGTCATTCTAATCATTCATTGGTCAACCACCAGTCATTCTAATCTAATCATATATTGGTCAACTACCAGTCATTCTTATCATTTATTGGTCAACCACCTTTCATTCTAATCATTTATTGGTCAACCACCAGTCATTCTGATCATTTATTGGTCAACCACCTTTCATTCTAATCATTTATTGGTCAACCACCTTTCATTCTAAACATTTATTGGTCAACCACCTTTCATTCTAATCATTTATTGGTCAACCACCTGTCATTCTAATCATTTATTGGTCAACCACCAGTCATTCTAATCATTTATTGGTCAACCACCTGTCATTCTAATCATTTATTGGTCAACCACCTGTCATTCTAATCATTTATTGGTCAACCACCTGTCATTCTAATCATTTATTGGCCAACTACCTGTCACACTTCTACTGTAGGATTAAAATCTATACACTTCAGTGTCTAGTTTTATTAAACATATTTAGATCTCTACATTAATATATGATTATGTAGAATTATATCAGTAACTCAGATTGTTGAAAGACCTCAGTTTGAAATATATTTAGCAACTGAAATCAGTCAGTTGTATATGTATTTTGTATGTAGTTTGGATCATGTCAAAAAATAACAAACTTCCTTGAATAAACAATCGCCTTGTTGGCTTAATATACAAGACTGAAAAGTGTATTTTTGTCAACACATTCATGAATTGATATACGTTTAAGTTACTCATTTGTCCAGAAGTTACAAGCTTGTATTTGTTGATTTAAAAGCAGAAAAACAAGTCATCTTTGATCTCTGCCATCCGATACATTTGATCTCTGCATTCTTTGTGTCGGCCCTGGTTCTTAGTCTCTGAAGACCCAGCTTGTGGATTTAATTACATACTCTGTCATTGCATAGTGTCAAAGGGTTCAAAGGGTTTGTTTTTCTTTTTTTTCAGAGTTCAAAAAAGATGAATCAGTCGATGCATGAAATACTAGAGAAGATTCCTAGTGTTGTCAAAGTCCAGCCAATGCAAGCATTGTTCTCAACAAATACTACGTGTAACTTACTGGAGCAGATTGCCAATGGGTATGTATAATGTGCATGTAGTTCTAAAGAAAAGTTCAAAACTTATCATCGTTTTACCATAAACAGTGGAACCTGCCTTGATAGACCACCGCATCTGCCACTGAAATGTGGTCTCTCAAGACAGATGGTCTGTCAAGAGAGGTATTATTTTAAAACTAATTGGTTTTCAAAACTTCGTCTCAAAATACAGGAGGTCCAGTGCCTGAAAAAAATGTTTGGGCAAATAAAATTTCAGTACTACTGGCCCAAATAGCCCATATATTGATTTTATAGTGATTGTTTAAGATGTTGTTTCAAGGTTAAAATTCTGTCTATACCATCCATGCATTTGTTCTTCCATTTATCTGTTGACTTAATTTCATCATACATTTATCATGTTTACTTTTCTTACTTTCTCTTTGATTTTCTTACAATCAATCAGAGTTGATTTAACGTGCGGCGTGACTACTCAAAGCCCCTGTAGCTCAGGAATGGCTCCATGTGTTTAACGTGCAACCATGATGGAATATGTTATACCTGCTCACCCCTACGGAGTAGGCTTGTGCTGTATATCTGGTGGTGGCGTTGGTTTGGGTCCTCTTCTCCCTGGATTGGTTGGGCCTTGGCTCCCGGATGGGAGGGGCATTCTGGCAGATCACCGACCGGCTCCTCTGTATCTTGTGGCTCTGGTCTGATGCATGTGGAGACCCCGGGTCCGAGATGGGGAGTAAGGCACAGCTGCAAAGTCACAACATCTATAGAATTTTGAGTTTAGAAGATTTACGGCCACCTAATTTTTGACGGACAATCTAAATAAGATATTTATTTATAGAGAAATGCCAATAAGATAGAAGAATTTTTAAAGACATTGTCTCACTTTGATTTTTCACTGGTTTCATATCCAGTCACATTAAGAACTATATAATCTGGATAATAGGTAAAGTAGTATATGTTGAGGATAAGTATCAAGTTAATTAAGTGGTCCCTGTCGCATTACACAGAAACTGGAATGTTTTGTTATCAGAGAATGTTTTGGTTATATTTCAGGATGCAAACTATATGCAATGAGTGTGAGGAGTTGTCAACTCAACTTAATACAAACAATGAATTAATCAATAGGTAAGTCTTTTTCAGTTCAATACTATACATCAAACAATGTGATCGAGAACATCTTCAAGGGAAGCAACTCTTATTCAGTATGATACATGTCATAATAGTTCTTCCCTTTGAATAATGTTTGTAGCCAGGGTTCGCACAGACCTTAAAAACAAAAATATCCTTGAAAAGTAATTGGATTTAAGAGCACCCTGAGTGAAAAATGAAAATTTATAGAACCCATTATTCTTAGAACAACATCGAAAACCAGATCAAAATCAGTTCACACATTTTTGAGATATTAGTGAGAAACTGCAAAACTCACCTTTATGAACGGTTCAAGTAGCAAGAAAGAGGCAGAACTTCATGTGACATCACAGTGAGGAATCTGGTTGTGAAGTATGTGCTTCACTATAGACTTAGTATCAGCAGTGCCCCAAGTGTGGACGGCAATTAATGCACTTGCTGGTTTATTGACTGATATATCTTTGTGTTCAATTATGTGGGAATAATTGTTTTGAATTGTCGCAGTTGTGATTTTTATTTGGGAATTTTTAATCAATCAGTAAAATGAGATTAAGTTGTAACATTTTCCATGTTAAGCAGCAATATTCTGCATAAAGAAATCTAGCTTTCTTTCATTATTTATGAATCTATGCTTGCCTCTCTGTGTAAAATAGTATACTGTACGTGAACTTATTTTAGCGGTATTCTTATATTAGCGCCTTTTGCACTCAAGTTATTGCGCTAGTTCAAGGGCAGCACTAAAATTTCCCCATCCTGTCATTCTGTAAACATGACAAAGCTAATGAAATTACATGAGGGAATTTAAGATTGCGCTAACAAGTCTATACCCCCCCCTTGAGCACTAAAGTATGCTAATTTAAATACACATACAGTAATTGTCATCCATGGAGAGCAAAATAATTAAAATATAAACTTTTTGGAATTAAATTGTAAAAACAATATAAATGAATAACTATTTAATTTTTTTTTTATAAACATATATCTTAGTAGTAGGTGTAAATTGTATGTCATTTTGAAAAGACAACTGTCATAAATATCGCATTGTGCTTTTAGCAGAGCAAATGAAGTACATTTGTAATGGGAACTCAGAGCAACATCTATTGTAATGAAAATGGAAATTTAACGAAAATACAGTTCTAATAAACAGCAATGATTTTTCCCCATGGTCGTGTTTTTATTTATCGTTGGTTAAAGATTACATGCCACTTAAAATACCGTACAGAAACATAATATTATCAAATTGAATTGAACGTATTAGTCGTCTTACTATATAAAAAAATTAAGTTAAATTGCAGTATTTATACAATATTATAAGTTGAAATTTACTAGAAAAAAATGATATTTTTGTTACATGTGATATACAGATGTGACTGTGTTTCACGAATGCCTACGGTACTAACTCTACACCCAATCATCTGGGAAATTTCAAACTTTAGTTGGGTCTCAAATGGAAGGTGCATTATACTTTCACGCTCCGATTATTTGCAAACAAAACATGAAGGTGTAATTTTTTATTCTTTTTATTCTATATTTACATTCTATATGAGATGAATGATTTATATGACTCTAATAATATTTAGTATTTTATTAGTTAAAAACAAAATGAAAGTAGATATGTATACGATTAATTTATCATTCAAAAATCACAATTTTCATCACCACATCTATTATGATCATTTATTCTATCATCAGTTAGTATTTATTTACCTTTTTATTAATTTTTCGTTTTACATGAATTATAAAACATCAACTTCTTTGAAATTCATTCAGACATCAAAAATCGTATGTAGCTTTATACACAGTCGGAAGGGATTAAGTTAACTCAGATTATAAACCCACCTGCTGAGAATCCCAGCACGGTTACATGACATGGCAATATACTGGAAGGTTTGAAGTAAGCAGATGTTTTAAGGATTAAAAATAGCATACATCACAGGCGTCGTTGTCTTCTTTTATAACACACTAGAACATATAAAAGAAAAACTTAAGAAAGAAAAACTCCATATAAAGCGTGATACTCTAAATCAAGCATAACTAAACCATCTGTCTGTAAATGTGACACATTGAAAAAGCCAAAACCATGTTCGTTATATGACTGCATTTAAATAAAATGATTTCTTATATTCTAAAAGTGTCAAAATATTGATTTATTTGGTAAATTTTGTGATTTTTAACTGCAATGAATATGACTCGCTTTCTCATTCACATTTAATTTCTGCCATGACAGTAGTCATTCTAAGGTTATTCACAGTGTAACTCACAAGTTTGCTGGAAATGGAATGAATTCTTAATTAGTTTTCTGAAAGCAGGTAAAATTGCTCACTTTGGCGGTCAATATCTCGAGAACCTGCCTTCCAATTTTGTTTGAGTTTTCGATGTTGTTCTTAGAATGATGAGTATAAATTTTCATATTTCACTTAATGCAAAGTGCTTGATTTATTTCATCAAGGTGCTTGAATATTACCTCTTGTATGTTATTCATCACTGAATAACAACTTTTGCATAAAGAAAAATTAGCTCAATCACATAGACACTTCAGTTACATTTGACCTAGTATGATACATTTTGATTAAAGCATTTTTGTGATGCTGTACTGCTAGAGTGTAAGAGAACTCTAAGCAGTGTTTTGAGGACCACCATTGAAAAGTGCTTGAAAAAAACTTTTTTATTAACTGTTTGAACCATGTGAAACTTCAAAAGTGTTACTCACACTTTTGAAGTTTCACTTTTGGCTAGGTGTTGATAGATACAGTAAAAATTTGCCACCATACTTTATGCTACAAGTTTTGAAAGTCCACTTTTCCAATTTACCCTATAATTTCCTTTAAGGTTTCTCTCAACCTATCACCAAGAACATTTATAATGCCAAACCCATTTATAATTCAATATTTTGGCTAAACAGAAGGTGGGAATACAACAATGTCTTACTGTATATTGACTTAATATACTTTTATTACATGCGTGTGATATTTTACAGTTCAATTCACCAGTGCAGTACATACATGTAACTTCATAACGAACACTGCACTTGGATACAGAAATCACTTTTCTAAATGGAATTCCATTCATTCATAATATTTGATGATGTCATTAAAAAAGGACTGAATGTTAGATTTGTGTACACAATTAAATAGATAGATGCATGTCATAAATTATAAAAAAAAACCACACAAATGTTTATATCCGTATCATCAATTGATTGTTATAGGCAAAGGATTCAACAAGAGCTCATTGAATCTTTCCCTACTGTGATCTCATGCAGTCTGATGATATAGATGAAAACAAATGTGTATTTTTTTAATATTTACAACATGGACCCACCGTCATAGAAGTTTAAAAGAATTACTCTTGGACTCACAAAGTCACAAGGTACAATATATGATAACAAGATGTCAGTTGTCATTGTTAAAATTTCTCTGGAATCATCTATTGGATTCTTGAGACATAAAGAATAAGTACTATGTGTGATTATGTCAGTTTGCTTTAGAAAATAATGGCATACTTTCATGAACATATCTGATTTGTTCATGTTTTTGTTTTTCAGATCATGTCGGGAAATTAAAGGAACTTCATTTGAAGATAAAGATTCTTAGCATATACTTGCACATTTTGACCAAATGAAACACCTGTGGCCTTATTTCATTTGGAACATTGTCTTTCAAATTGACTACTATTTTGTTATATACTATACAAATTGTACAGTGTACTGTAAAACATGCATATAACAAATTTCAAGGGACTTTATTTTGCAAATTGTTATAAGGACAGTTTGTTGTACAGTTATAGTGAAGTGGGCTGAAGGGTTACAATGCAATTCATTAAGAACAAAATCAGTTAAAATCCAGGCTAAACATGAACATTCCTAAGAAGAAGAAAAAACAAAGAATTTCCCTATAAAGTAAAAAAGAAAACACATTTTTTGTTACTTTAAATTTACACAGCATATTTAATCAGAGATTAAGCTTACTTAAAAAGAGTAAACAATTGTTTTAATGATATTGATCACTTTGTTATAATACTAGAAAATATGTTGGTTGGGACCTCAAGGAACATGGAAATTGGTTTGTTATATTGGGCAAATATTCATTACATAAAATTCTTTATGAAATTGTTTTTGAACTAATAATACATAGAGGTGCAGTCTGGGATTGTCTGTTGATTTGTGATGAATTTGTACAAACCAAGTTTGTTATTTTTACTGTATAACCTTGTTATACCTCATTGTCAAATGAAGAAATTTCATTGGTTTAGACTGATCATATGACTTATTTCAGGAATTGTTAATGCTGCTCACAAATGACCCATGATTAATGTTTGGAAACTTTCATTAACAGCAAATTATCGTTCTGAGAATGCAGTAAAGTAGGCAAAACACAGTGATAGCAGTTCTATTGTCTAGTTCTTCCTGTGATGTGTCACATAGATGTTACAGCCATTTTTTTTAAAAGCAAAATAACATGAACATTGCGAAAGTAGCAGTACATTATTTGCAGACTTTCCTTGTCCAAAAGTTGGCAAGAAAACATGGAAGATATAGATTTTCTACAGTTTGATTACAAAGCATTTGACATTGCATTCCAATATTTTTATGTAACAGTGAGAATTACTGATGTAACTAGATCAGTTTATTTGTATAAAATACAATTTATTGTTCAGTTTAAAGCAAGTATGCAGATTTGATAAAATCTGTCAAAAATGTTACCTGTACTCTGACGCGACATAATTTTTCTGCATAGAACAAACTTTCTCCCACCTTGGAGAGGCATATTTGCCATTTTGTCTTGCCAGAATTTCTTTGTCCACACCCAAGGGTGTAAACAAGCTACAAGCGCTATGATATCACAGTATAATTTTATAATGGAAGACTTCTATGTTATGAGAGTAAATTGTTTAAAAGTTGTGTCAGGTTTTATTTTCATACATACATGTGTTTGAATCACGAGAGAAAAATAATGGAACATGGTGTGTTGAGTGGAAAGGGAAATCTCAAGTCAAACAAACAGTTCTGGCTTGGCAAATATCGGACGCCTGTCCAAGGTGGCAGAATATCTGATCAACTCTACACACAGTATCCTTATAAGATTCTTTTAATATTTATATCTCTGACAAAGGACAACAAGAGTATGATCTATCTCATGTATCCAAGAAGTAAAACATGGATTTATTGACCCTCAAATTTGGGAGCTATTGAAAAGCCTGGGAAATTGGGAGTTTAGCCATAATTATGTTTATTTTAAACGATTCCTCACAATCACTGTTCATACACTCATTGACAGTATATAAGGTGTCATATGTAGTTATGGGCTATGTATCCACAACATGGACAATGCAAGTCATTTGTTATTTGTTTGAGTTAGATAAAATCACTTGTTATTTATGAATTGATCATTAGATGTACAATGACTCTTTGATAATAATTTTATGTCTTTTAGTTGTTAAATTTTGTTGGACATGTATAGAATGTGCATGTATGTCTTTTGTATAGTAAAACAAAACTTTGATAAATCAGATTTACAATACTAGTTCCATGATTTATGTTATATTTTATATTTTAATTATATGATATTTTTTATTATTTTTGTTGTAAACTGTAAATATGTATATAGCATTGTTTAATTTCATCAATAATACAAGTGAAGGAGGAAAAACTTTATATACATGAAGATATAGCAGTAAAATGCAGTTGATGTATTCTAATATATCTTTTTATAAGTGTGTTGTGTGTATGAATTTGTGCATGTTTGTGATTGACTCTGTTTTTGTGACTCACAGTGTGTGTGTGTGTGTGTGTGTGTGTGACTGCATGCATGTGTTTTTGACTGTGACTGAGTATGTGTGTGACTTTTTGTGACTCTGTGACTGCATGTGTTTTTGACTGACTGTGTATGTGTGCGACTGTTTTTGTGACTGTGTATGTGTGTGCACATGTATGCATGTGTTTTCACTATATGTGGTGTATGTGACTGTTTGTGTGACTCATTGTTTGTGCGTGCCCATATATGTTTTTGACTGTCTCTGTGTATGTATGTGCATGCTTGCATGTGTTTTTTTTACCATGTCTGTGTGTATGTTTATGACTGCATGCATGAGTTTTTGACTGTGTGTGTGTATGTGTGTGACTGCATGCATGTGTTTTTTACTGTGTCTGTGTTTATTTGTGTGACTGCATACATGTGTTTTTGACTGTCTCTGCATGCATGTGTTTTTGAATATGTGTCACTTTATGCATGTGTTTTTGACTGTGTCTGTGTGTGACTGCATACATATATTTTTGACTGTGTCACTGTATGCATGTGTTTTTGACCATGTGTGTGACTGCATACATGTGTTTTTGACTGTCTCTGCATGCATGTGTTTTTTTCTGTATGTGTGTAACTGTATGCATGTATTTTTGACTGTGTGACTGCATGCATTCGTTTTTTAACTGTGTATGTGTGTGACTGCATGCATGCAGTTTTGACTGTCTTTGTGTATGTGTGTGACTGCATGCATGTGTTGTATGTGTGTGACTGCATGCATGTGTTTTTGAATGTGTATCATGTGTTTGTGTGACTCATTGTGTATTTATGTGTGTCAACCTGTCTGTGTATGTGTGTGTGTCCATTTGTCTATGTGTATGTGTGTGTGTGACTTTTTATGACTAATTGTGTGTTGTGTCTGTATATGTGTGAATTTGCATGTGTGTGTGTGTGTGTGTGTGTGTGATTACATCAATTTAAAACAATTGAAATAGCTGAAAAGCAGCATTTTTTCAGCATGAAGTTATATAATTTGTAAAGCCATACCTCGTTTATCACCTCTGCATCATGACCTGTGTGACCAAGTGTACAGAGCATCACACTTTAAACCATGAAACCGCTCACCTGTGATCACCTTATGTTTGAGTCCCTCTGGCAGATTATGTTTGCAGAAGGCTGGTAATATCTACCGGCAGGGTACATTGTTACTGGGTTCTCTCCAGATATATAATTCAATCTAGTTTGAATAATCATTAAACGAAATAGTGCATAATTCTACTTATTTCTGCCTTTCGAAATTTTACAATACTTTTGTAGTAAGTTTTAACAAAACATCAAATATATTTATAAATATGGGATTCCAATATATAAGATTCAAGTGATGTTAAATTGCAGTATTACTCTGCCACTCATCATATTGATATTGACAGCTACAAGCATACAGCAATATAAATAGAAATAATTAAATATCGCAAAGTTTTATTAATTGCTGAAAGCGAGTGAAATTGGTGATAGATCGTTTTGTGACATCGCGACTATAAGCCCGAATTATGTTGATGAAATATTTCTTTAACAATAAACATTGGGTAAATGTCTTTTTCACCCCGTATAGTGTAATACAAGATAGAGAAGGTTGTTTGGTTGTTTATTTAGTCTAGGCAGAGTATATATTCATGTACCATGGTAATAGCCCTAAATAGGATCGTTTTCGTTCGATATTACAAGCCCAAAAATTTTTTTTAAATTGCAGCCATTTTTTGCCATGAAAAAAATTATTTTTACAGTTCCCAGTAGGTTCCATAAATGCTTATGTTTTATTTTGAAATGAGTGTTAATGCACAACAGACAGCATTTAAAATTGGAGCGGAAGATACATGAAAATAAAATTTAGACTGTCAATTTACAATTTATTTAGAGGCTGGAAATTGAAGTTTTGTTTTTGTTTTTAGATCTACATTTATTTGATTTATTTTCATTTTATATTTGTTAGATAGAAGTAGTTTGAATCCCATGACAAATTTGCCAAAATATACAATACATTTCAGTACTTTCAATACTTTGATTTATCATTTTCGTTCCTAATGCATACATACTTTTGTAAATAAGCATTCAACCTTTTATTATTATTTTTTATTTTGTTATTGTTGATTGGTATGGAAAATAATTTTGATCATTTTATCAAGTTCTCCAGTTTCATTATTTGTAAGAAAGTTATGACTTTTACCTACATCAAAATATCATTTTATACAGCGTTTATTAGTAAAATTTGGAAAACAAGCATTATGTGCATTATGTTAAGATACATCATCAAATAATAGCTTATTGGTGCATCTACGTTTACACTTTGCTGGCGTTTAAGGTATGTAGAAGAATTATCCTTCAACTACAAAATAGAAATCACTTTTAGAGAAATAAAGTTGAAGCATCATATAATACTTTTTATTGTTTTATATATGAGTTGTAGGCGCAGTGTCAGTGCTTTGCATTAGACAGCACGGTTGTTCATGAAATTGTGATTTCATCTGAAGCTAAGGATGTCATATTTTTCGCTCAGATACCAATATTTAAATTTTAAACTTCTTAAAAGCTAAGATATTCATCTTTGTACAGTGGTTACTCTTAGATGGATTAGGCATCCAGAAACGTATATAACACGTGCTATACACATCTCTGTTATATCTTAAAAACAATTTTGCAAATCTCCAAATGCGTTAAAGGTGGATTTGTGACAAAAGGGTTTAACATATGCTCAAAATCCATTTGTATGGAACAATGAAGGTAACTAATCAAGCGACAAATATGTTACCGTATAAAGATCTTTTTGAAATGATGAGGTCATTTCGAAACTCGAATGGAAATTTTCGTTTTATCTGAAAGGTGTTTCATACCACACTTGACAACTTTTAAAGTTCTTTAATTTTTAATGGTAGAGAAAACCTACAGTTGCAATGTACCCCGGGAGAGACCACCGACCTTCTGCAAATAAACTTTTCTCACAAAATCAGCTAGAATTTGAAAGTGATACTAATCAAAATCTGCACTGAAACGATTCCATACATTTAATTTCTAAAATAGATGTATAAAATATTTATATTTTTCAGATGAAAATATGGAATCTAGGCTAAATGGGCAATATTTCTGTATTTTTAACCGAGATGTCATTTGCAGATTTATCGTATCACATCTTTATCTAATTGAACAATATTCAGCTAAAATGTGTTTGTTACGTCTTTGACTTTTTAATTTAATAAAATTCCTTTCAAGGTTGTTTATGGTACATGAAAAGGTAGTTATAATCTATTTTTAACATAGCGATCAGTATCTGGATACCTTGAAAGCCTATGTTTTATTTTGATCTTTAAAACAGCGACGGGAACCGACACACATATAGCATGCACTAACATTACAACACACCACACAATATATTTTCCTTTTGTATGAAAAATTCTATAAACAAATGAAAAGTGGATATATAGCTTTCTTCGTCATACGATTCTTATCGATAGCTTTTTGTAGGATTTTCGCTTCTATATGGCGCTCAGTATTTTTATTGCCATTATTTTTTTAAAGTCTACACAATTAAAAGAGTGCTACAAAGTCAAAAATAACTTAAGACTGTTTAATTGATAAGAAATGCCAAAATTACAGATGCGAGTGAAATCAAGAGTCTCGTAGATAAAGATAGAGAATTTATACTTGACTCGCCCAAAATTGCACTTTTACTGTACTTAAATGTATTACATGTTTCATCTCTGTATGAGATATATTATTGACAGTACTCGACACCATACTGTCAAAGGACAAAGAGAATATAGGACAGTGAAAAATAGACAGTCAAAGATATGATACAATCATTTACGTAGGTGGCACTGAAGCCACATTCATTTACGTAGGTGGGATTGAATCCACATATGTGGTGCATTTGAAAAAAGATAGTGTATGGTTCAGCGTTGTGTCAAGCTCATTCAGTCAACTAATATGATATTTATTTATTTATTTATTTATCTATCTATCTATCTATCTATCTATCTATTTATATATCTATTCATCCATCCACCCATCTATCTATCTATCTATCTATCTATCTATCTATCTATCTATCTATTTTTTCTGTCTATCTAGTTATCTATAAAAATCTCAGATACCAAAGTATAAATCATTAAGATGTCCAGAATACAGATACAAATCTGATAAAAGTAGACAAACACGGACGCTGGAAACCAAGAGGTGGGATCAGGTGCTATAGAGGAGTAAGCATCCGCTGTCGACAGGAAACACTCGCTGAGAGTTCGCAGTCAAATCCAAATGAAATACGTCTCAACAACCGGCAGTGAACAGGTAACTCAACATTTTACTTAGTGAAACAGAGTAATCGCAAACAAGAATATTATACTGATCATAAAATCTGCGGAGCGTTGACATCAAATGCGGTTTACGATAGCCATGTGTCAGTAATTTGTTAGTGGGTAGTTTACATCCGTACATCACTTTAATTCATTAGACTTCTCCCTTCCGGCCTCTCTCTCTCTCTCTCTCTCGCTCGCTCTCTCCGGCTGTCCGGAAAACAATTGTACACAATGTTAAGATCAAATTCAGATAGGGAAAGTTGGAGTTCCAAGCGTTATGCTAAGGTTAATTTCAAGTATAGTTCTATCGGAAAATAGTATCGAGAAGTGTCCTTTGATTGTTTTTAATGGTGATTGTGAACCACCAAAGAATACCAATATAATACAAAAAAATGTTATATATACAAAAAGTTTTGTGGTTCCAGAAAAAATACAGGAATACCATCGACCTCATCAAAATAGAGAAAATGTATTTCTTTAAACGAAAAAAAACAACAAAAAACGGTTAAAGACTCAATATTCACAAATTTCGGCCCCTTGGCCTTTATCAAGTGAAAGACGACATATTGAATGTTTTACTTTTATTTTCGCATGACGATACTTCCCGTTGAAGACATTGAATTTTATTGGAATTATTTCTTTAAAGGTCAGGGATTTTAAAAACGTTCCAAAAAAATTCAGGGAAAAGTCAGAGGGGATTGATGTATACCGATAAGTACTGCAGAGGCAGCTTTGAAATAAAACATTTATCACTGTTTGATTTTATCAATTTTATAACATGTTTGTGTGTTAGGACTTTAGAAGTGGTATTTTGGTGGTACAGAAAAAAATATTTGGTGGATTGACAGCCATAGGGAAGTCTAATGAATTAAAATGATATAGTTCATTGAAAAGGCAGACGCCAGTGATTGTTTTGTTACTTTGACAACACTGAGTAAACAACACTTGACATATCGACATATTTTGTAGCTGTGAAGCTTACGGTGTAGAGTGCTTATTACAAACTTTCAAAAATATAAATTTATTTCATTTACAGATTATATAACATGTATGTTTTTGAAAGATTATAATAACATTTATCCTTTTGAAAGTTTATAATAACATTTACGTACAGTTGCTGCGTATCGCTCATTATCTTAATAGTTGCAATTACAGTAAAGAAATAAGAGTGAAACAAATAATATGCGATTGTAACTTATCAAATGCAATTAAAAATTAAAATATACATTTCAATCAATCAATCAATCAATTATTTATTCTCACAAGTTGTTCAAACAACATAGATAAAACACATTCAATACAGATCTTTATAATATATACATGCATGAATACACATAAATCAACCTGGAGGGATGACCCTCTGCAATATAACTCTGATAAATTTGACAATTTTATTAAGTAATTTAATATTTTTAGAAGAAAAAAGTTCGTAATATTTGAGCGTATTTGGACGTGTGTAATATTTTTGGGGTAAATAAATTTTTGGTTCATCTTTGAGATTGTTACAACATAATAACATATGAAATTCATCACCAAGTTACACCGTTCATCTCTAGGAATATTTGACCATCTTCCAACTTCAATTGGTAAACGATGGTTTGTTGTTCTAAATTTAGATATAGTTCTAATTTTAGTAATATCTAGTGATGATGAAATATGATGAAATAAATTATAAATAATACCTTTGTTTGAATTATTACAGTCTGATTACCAGTTTTGCTTAAATTGATCACACAGTCTTTGTTTAACACAATTCACTAGCCAAATTGGGTTATGTACATTTTTTGACAACCAGATATTGCTCAAACCACAATTATCAAGAATCTATTTTAAATTCAACATCCACTTTGTTTCAAAACTGTTTTGAAATTTCTTATCCATTAGCAAGTACAATAAAAATGACATTTTTGTTTATTTTCCAGTTAATAAGTTAGACCAAAAACTAACAATTCCTAGTTAACATTCACACTCAGAGGAACTCCTAATTCTTCATAAATCATAATTCTAGGAGTGTATTGTTTTAGATTCAACAAAATTCTGCAAATTTGTTTGAATCTCACTAATTAGTTCAAAAGTTTCAAAATAATCAGTAAGTCGTTTACACAAGATAGATGTGAACAATTCCCCCATACAACTTAATAATGTAATGGGTCGATAATTTGTAGGTCGCTTTCCCTACCTTTGTTCTTATTAATAGGCAGTATGTTTCCAAACAACCATGCTTCAGGCAAAATACCTGTATCAAATACAACATTGAAAAGATTCACAAAAATATGCAACATAATGTTAATCTAGGAAATAATATGTTTATTTAAATTTGGATCACTATCACAGCTTTTGATTTTCTTCAATGATTTCACAGCACAGATAATCTCTGATTCAGATATTACATCATTGAGCATTGGGTTATGATCAGACATATCAATATCTACTACCTCGTGATACTCATTTGAACAATCATTTGTATCTTTAACATACTCATAAAAATCTGTCATATCAATTTTACATTTATCTTTTCTATTCTTTTTATTAATAATTTTTTGATATTCTTTAGGATTAGAACTTCTCAATTTTATAATCTTTTTCATATCTTTTCTGTATTTTTCAAGATGTCATCTAACACTTTCTTATATTTCTTTTCAGCAATGAGTAATTCATTATTAAAAATAAAAACCATATTTCTTGTACAATTGTTTTGTTTTCAAATAACTTTTAATTTCATGGAAGCAACTTTGATCAAACCAGTATTTTTTCTTCTTAACATGCATATCATCGCTTATTGTTTTGACAATATTAATACCGAGTGTTTGTCGTGCGGATTTTAACAATAAATCAGCAGTTCTGTTAAATAAGTTGTCTACAGTATCCTTATGTATATTAGTACCTTCTAAATTGTTCGCACAAAGTAGTATGTCATTTAAACAATCAATATCAATGTTTTCTACAAAATAACTAGATTTACTTCTTGCCTATGGTTTATTTTTTTCTGTCGAACCATTTCTTTTATCATTTCCATCAGTACCATTTACAGATTTTGATTTTCTTTCAAAAATACATGACAATGGATATCCAATGACAGCTTAGAAAATTCAAGAATATCAAAATTTTGAACCAGTTTCAATAACTCTACTGTACAAATACAATAATCAAAAACACTATTTTAGTTGTAGTAAATTTGCCGTTTTCTAAATTGACCGTTAAGAAAATACATATTATTTTATCTACAAAAATCTAATAATTGATTCCCAAATTTATTTTTCTTTTTGTCTTCAGACGCTCTTTTTCGTGAAATATGTAATCCATCTAACTCATGAATATTTGATAGAGAGTCTATATAAAAATCGTCAAGATTCAATTCATAATCAGATATATCGTTTGATTAAAAATATTAAACATAATTCCAAAGTTATAATGCTTAAGACGACCGTTTCTGTCAATTAGACTTCATCAATTGAGCTCCAATTTAAAATATATATGTATTTTCTAAAGAGAAAGTGGTATCATAAAAGGTCAAATAATAAATCTAAAAGTATAGCCGAAATCCGTCTAAGAGTAACCACTGTAAAAAAATGACTATCTTAGCTTTAGAATACTTTGGAATTTAAATGGTGTTATCAGTGCCAAATATTACTTTAGTATAAGATTATCAGCTGGTTCCGAAATACCAGGTACTAGGTTTATGTATACCCTCGGGGACTCAAACGGTCCACCCAAAGTAATCATCACTATTGCTAACTCTCGCATTAAAATCGGCAATTAAAATCAAATTAATAAATTCTCTTTCAATTTAATCAAAAGCGTCAGGTGAGCTATAACAGATCCCCCAGGGGGATGTACACAACACCAAATACAAATCATATTGACAATATATTAATCCTACAATATTGTTAACCCTAAACCATTGAATATATTTACACTCTGTGTCAATAGGCGATATATAATCTGCTAAACAGGTTTTGTATACAAATATAATGTCACCTGAACGATGGTTTGAAAATTTTTGCCTGTGTTGGGCAACAAATGTAAAATCGGGTAAATAAATGTCATCTAAATAATCTAATTTAATTTCATTGAAACACAAAATTTCTTATGATTGGACCAAGTCATTAAACTCAGGGTACTGAAGTTGTCGTTTAAGACCACATACATTGAGACAAAGCAACTTTAAATTATTTTGAGTTACACGTACATTGACATTAATATCAAGAGGGTCAAGTTCTAACAGTTCAAGGCTCATATTTTCATCTGCTGCTGCACCTCGGGGTGGTCCTAATGGGCCTGTCCCGTTATCGCTGATTCACGCTAAGTACCTCCCGTTTCGAAATATATATTATTTTTCTAAAACAAAAAAAGGAAACAATGAAATGTGATTTGAAATGTATTTGATAATATTTATGTGCCATGAAATGTACAATATAAGCAAAATATATATAGTATGTGGCAAAATATCTTAGATCGTAAGGAATCACATACGTGCAAATTTAAACGTTTGATAAATTTGCTGACGTTGTAAAATTTTACACCATATATCTGGTCAGATACACAAGAATTTCTAGAGGTTTCCGATAATTTAAGTTGATGTAGTAATAAACATGGTTTGATCTTAAATGAACTTGTTTAAAACAATAACACCAAATACGTCGGTCAGATGAAAATCTTAAGCTACAAAGGAATATATTTCTTTCCACCACCACCTCTCTCTTTCTCTCTCTCTCTCTGTCTCTCTCTGTCTCTCTCTCTCTCTCTCTCTCTGTGCCCCTCTCTCTCCTTTTGTCTATGTCTCTGCCCACCCTCTCTCTCTCTTATTAAAAGAGAATTTTTTGCCTTCATTGTCAAATGGTTTTCATTTAAAGTGGTACATGCAAATTTAAATACCTAGAAACTGGTGACCATGAAACTTATTTCCACCATCACTCCGAGTCAACAAATAATAATAATAATAATAATAATAATAATAATAATAATGATAATAATAATGTATTAATAATGAATTAGTTTAATTTCATTGTACAAGAAGAAATGATGAAGATTATTATTTTTTATGTTTATCTACAGCAGTTCACTCATTTAAATTAAACTATGGGTTCAGTAAGTTTTATTTTATTTATTCAACTGACTAACATAAAATGATATTTTGAAAATTTTCATAATTAGTTCGTTTTGATGTCGGCTTTTTTGTTCTACATTACACGAGGGGCTAGATGATTACCGTCCTCAACTAACATTCAATATTTCCATTTGTTTAAAATGGTAAAAAAAAAAAAGATTGTTGTTAGTGTAAACATTTCAATTAACGTTAAGACCTGATGTGATGTGGCTTGAGCAATTATCGTAAAGCATTTCACGCAGTGTTCTATCTTAATTACATTTTCACCATTTGTGCTGGTTAATACTTATGCCTGGCTTACAGACCACCGAACCAATACATTTGCGGCCTATCTCCATACACTTCAATTACAGGACGTATGACCCGTCACATTTTCAGATAATTGTTAGTGCTGCTTGGAATAAGAATAGATAAGTTTACGTATTGAAAACAAAACATGGTTTCGCAATTAAATTACTAATATTAACCATATAATCAGTTAGGGATTCTCGTCAGCTAAAAACTGCTTTCCAACCACTAGCGTGACTTTTCTATTTACAACCTTATTTTTGTGCAATGGGTTTCTTATTTTACATAAAAAATTTACATAGCACGGAACATTCCTGTCTTATCACTCCGTCATCTTTAAACATTTAAAATGTCTCATTACTGAAACTTGTTTTTCAGCATCCGAATCAATGCTCTTTTACTAGATAGAATTCCTGATATTACCCATCTGTTCAATCAATGAAAACCGTTATTATGTTACAAGCTTATCTTTCATGTTTTTATCTAACAGGTTTTTGGCTCACCAGAATCGCCGATTGAGTATTAATAGTCACGTACATAGGACAACACTACAGCAAAACATAAAACTGTTAAAATATTTCCATTACTTCACTTAATCTAACGGAAATATCTTGCGAAGAGAAATATCACATTTTGACGTCTTTCAAAACGTCATTTAAAGCAAAGAAACAATATCGGAAATGACTATTCTCTCAAAGGAAAGTGTGAAAATGTAATTCATATATATATATATATATATATATATATATATATATATATATATATATATATATATATATATATATTATGTATGTGTGTGGAGAGAGAGAGAGAGAGAGAGAGAGAGAGAGAGAGAGAGAGAGAGAGAGAGAGAGAGAGAGAGAGAGAACACCAGACAGATACGAGAGAGAGAAAGAGAGGGAGGGTATGAGAGCAATGCTCGCGGTCTACCAATACTCGCGGTATTTTAAAATTGGATATGCTCTGCAATACGAAAATAAAAGTTTTGAATTTACAAAGGATTTTCTCCATTTTTGTCAACTGAAACTGTCATCACGTGACCGGTAAATATTTTGTTTACAGCAAACAGTAACAAAAAGTACTTCTGTGCGTTTCTATTGTTGAAAATAAAAGCCTCAAAAATCTTATTTTAAGAGGTCCTAAATACCGGGAAGCCCGTTCCTTTTTGAAGACATGAAGACGTAGAACCAGACTCTTTGTTTGAATGGCTAAAAGTCATACGATGAATGTTAAAACCTCGTATTCGAAATCTCAAGCGGACTATGAAAATACGTTATCCCTCTGTATTTAGTGATCCAGAAGTAGTAACTGATTTGGATATATTACACGACCAATATGTACTGGTACCAGCAGACAAAGCCTCAAATAATATGGTTTTTATTTGTAAGGCACATTGCTATAATTGTTTATTAGAAGAATTTGGGTTTAATACAAATTCTGGAAATCCTACATACACATGTAGCCCACTTTCAGAGGACGAGATCCTTCAAAATCACGTGTCCGTATTACGCTCATTTGATATACCTACAACGGATACCGATTTTGAGCTACCATATCTATATCGGATACCTAAACTTCATAAAACCCCATATAAGCAAAGATACATAGCAGGATCCAGCAAATGTTCTACCAAATCTTTATCTTTACTCCTTACCAAGATATTAACAGCCTTTAAGTAAGAAACTTCAACAATACTGTACAGTTGCATATTCCAAAGGCAGTGTACATCCGATGTGGATACTAAAAAATTCTAAACAGCTTTTAGAAAATTTGAAGGCACACAATTTTTCTCGAATTTTAAGTATCAAAACATATGACTTTTCTATTCTTTACACTACTATTCCACATAAAAATTAAAAGAAAGACTTTTCAGCATCATAAACAACTGTTTTTTCACTAAAGGTGGTACCCGAAAATTTAAATATCTAGTGATTGGCTATCAGGATACTTATTTCGTCAAACATCACTCTGATTCTACACATAAATATACTGAAGTTGATATAAAAACATGCTGGAATGTCTAATAGACAATATATATGTAATGTTCGGATACGTGGTCTTTCAACAAACTGTCGGCATTCCTATGGGAACCATTTGTGCTCCTTTATTGGCCGACCTGTTCCTTTATTCATACGAAGCAGACTTCATTCAGAAATTTGATATATCGACGACGTTTTGTCATTTAATAATGAAAATTTCCATACATATGTCAATGCGATATATCTCAGCGAACTAGAAATTAAAGATACAACAGAATCCAGCACACACGCATCATACGTAGACATTTTACTAAATATAAACATAGACGGGAAATTAGCAACTAAGCTATACCATAAACGCGACGATTTCGGCTTTCCCATCGTAAATTTTCCACATTTAAGTAGCAATATCCCCCAGTCACCCGCATATGGAGTTTATATTTCACAAATGATCCGATATGCCAGGGCGTGTACAACATATGAAGATTTCATATACAGAGGTAAACTACTCACTGACAAATTATTGAAAAAGGGATTTCGAAATCCGCGCTTAATGTCAACGTTCCGCAAATTTTATGGTCGGTATAATAGTCTTGTTTGCGACTACTCTGTTTCACTAAGTGAAATGTTGAGTTGCCTTTTCGTTGGCGGTTGTTGAGACGTCTGTACCAGTTGTGACGAGGATACACATCTCACGTATTTCATTGGACTTGACTGTGGACAGGGGATGCTTACTCCTTCATGGCACCTGATCCCACCTCTTGGTTTCCAGAGGTCTGTGTTTGTCCATTTTTACTGGATTTGTATCTATGTCCTGGACATTCTATTGATTTATAGTTTGGTATCTGAAATTTTTTATATTCAACTATTCAACGTTGATTAGATGAAAGTCCTGCCATGCAGTAGGGCACAGTAAAAGGTTAAATTAAAGTTTGATAAAACACTAAATGGTGTTAAATGGTACAGACAACAATACCTCTCTCAGGTCTTCGGCCCTCGAGTAGTTACATGCTTTCTGTACTATTCAAGACCATATCGTGATTTATCCATTTCAAAATGATACTTATTGTGTCCGGCACCTCTAAGATTGCAAAAGCAAATAAAATGTACACTGGAGGCCACAAACTGTACTTAATGCTATAGTTCAACTAAAATTTTGCTATTTCAAAATTGATGCCGTTAGTGGGCACTTATCATATATGTCGCAGACTTTCGTGGTCCTTCGTGGTCGAGTGGTTAGAGCTCCTTCGTAGCCGAGTGGTTAGAGCATCGCGCATTAAACCATGCGGTATCTCACCTCCAAACAGCCCAGGTTTAAGCCCCGCCGGAACCTAAGCTGGTTTTGTGAGAATGGTTCCTGGTACATTTAAACTGAGTTTTGTACTCAACAATTCAAAATGACGGCCCACCACATGACTAAAAAATGTTGAGAGTGACGTAAAACACCAAAACAAGAAAGAAAATACACAAACAAACATATATTTATTGCATATTAGTGTAATTTTTAGGTACGACGTAGGTGTGGATGTGCAAAGTGGCATTCTCGTAATTAGAACTTCAATACACTGATTTGTATTGGTATTGTATGTTTGGTCGTGATAAGATACCGTAAACGTAAAGTTGTGACGTCAAGAGAAACTGGATTTTAAAAATTTCGATAACTTGTTTACTAGTTTTACACGGACACGTATATACTGTTATCATTGCCTATTGGAAAATTTATGTTTTTAATTGCAACTGTTTATCTATATTGTCGGTTTTATAAACTCCAGCATTTAGTGCGTCCCCATATTATCATAATTATATAAACTAGTCTGTCTTTGAATTAATGTTTATATGTTTTTATATTATATACAATTTTATTTTCATATCAATATACATATCACAAAATCTTAATAACATAAAAAAACACAAATACCATAGTATAAATCTTTAAGATGTAATGGATAAAATGTACAAATCTCATGAATATTCGGCAAACACGGACCCCTGGAAATCCAAGGTGTGATCAAGTGTTAGGAGGGATCAGCATCCGACGTAAGCATATATATATATATATATATATATATATATATATATATATATATATATATATATATATATATATATATATATATATATATATATATATAAACATTTTTATAAGAGTGTCCAGGTATTGCAATGATTAGCGCGCTCGCTTCTCACAAATGCGAATGTGTGGCTTTTCTTGGGTACTCCGGTTCCCTCCCCGTATTCCATCAAGGCCAACGAGAGACATTAATATAAGTTGGCATAAGTTGTTTGTCAATCGTTGTAAGAAAAAGTAAAGTTTAAACTTTATAATTTTTATATAACAATTTATAAATACAATGTAGATGTTTACACAACGATTAGCGTCGTCGTAAAACCGTCACACGGTTTGCTATAACTAGCAGCATCTTCCATCTTCCAGAGATATTTAATTAATTGTTTTTGATATGATATAAAACACCATTCACGTTATTTGATCATTTAAGTTTATTTTTGTCTGTCTCTCATGACATTTTAACTGAGGAAATGCAGCCTCAAGCATCTAGAGTTTGGAAATCTTTCAAACGACCAGAAGCACTTATAGATTAAAAGCATTTAATTGAATCATAGGATGCAATGTCGGATCCAAGGGTTCCCATTGGATTTGGTCGATTTTAATAAATAGTAAATTTCAAAAAGAAAAAAAGATTCAGGAATGAGATGTAACAGGGGAGCTTAATTCCGAACCTCTTAGCAATTTTATAAAAAACTCATGTTCGAATTATGTTTGCTGAATATTTCCATTCACTTGGGGGAAACGATAATATTAATATATCAATGTGATATTTTCAGAAGATGTATACCGTCCCCGAGAGCTTGTGAAATCTTAACAATACGAACCATTAGCATCACGTGTGTGTATGTGTGTGTGCGCATTTATGAAGACCTCTAGAGGACAGTGGAGCCAACCGTATGAGTCTTGAAGCTTAAAGTCATTATTATATAAATATAACATTCCTGAGAGGGTGGTACCACGGTTTCCTCGGGGTGACAATTATCACTACCACCCAATCAATCAATCGGACTTGATTTAACGTGCGGCGTGACTACTCAAAGCCCTTGCCACACGCCGGTGCTACCCCTATAGCTCCGGAGAGCTATAGGGGTGCAACCATGATGTAATTTGTTACACGTACTACCACCCTCTCAGGAATGTTATATTTATCATATTATACCGATCCACTGTATAGAAGCATATACTACCCATTGATTTACTTAAAACACAAAAATAAACTGCATCAGCAGTAAGTTCATCAAGTTCGTAATACAAACTGCCTTCGATACCCAAACCGTTCTTTGCGCCGATTTTGCCTCAAGCGAGCATGTCTGTTTGGCTGACTTCAGCAAATATATTTGATAATGACATATCAATTCTGTTAAATCATTTAATTTCGGTTGTTGTTTCTTTAGGTTCCAGTCTGCGTCGAAGAAATGTATGTTACACAACTCATATAGAGGTTACACCTAATTACTACATAGGAAAAAAATAACGAACCATTTCTGCGCATGTGATATTTTTATTGAATATCACCCTGCTGACTATCACCCTGGAATGACCGAGACAGTAGAAAACACGCTTCTTGTCCAATGACATTGCTAGAATTTATGAAGAGGTATAATATTGGAAATTGTCACCCCGAGGAAATACATTGTCAACCGAGGCGAAGCCGAGGTTGACAATGATTTTCAAGGGGTGACAATTTCCACTACCACCCTCTCAGGAATGTTATATTTATTATCTTTTACCGATCCAACGTATTGAAGCATATATTAACCATTGAATTACTTAAAACACAAAGTAAACTGTAACAGTAGGCTTAGTATTATTTTTATACTTTATTCATTCAAAAATCGACACGTCATGTATATATAAGTTCATCACGTTCGTAATACAAACTGCCTTCGATACCCAAACCGTACCCGAAGCGAGCATGTCTGTTTGGCTGACTTCAGCAAATATATTTAATAATGGAATTGCGGCCTATGTGACCGGTCGACAGGGGATGCTTACTCCTCCATGGCACCTGATCCCACCTCTTGGTTTCCAGAGGTCCGTGTTTGTTCATTTATACCGGATTTGTATCTATGTCCTGGACATTCTATTGGTTTATACTTTTGTATCTGAGATTTTTTATAACAATTCATTTCGGTAGTTGTTTCTTTCGGTTCCAGTTGTAAGTACAACTCATATATCGATGGAGGTTACACCTAATTACGACATAGGAAAAACAAACGAACCGTACGCGCATCCATTTCTGCGCATGTGATATTTTTATTAAATATCACCCTGGAACGACCGAGACAGTGGAAAATACTCAACGCTTATTGTCCAATGAAATCGCTAGAATTTATAAAGAGGTATAATATCATAAAATACACATTAAACCTCTTTTTACTAAATGGGACACAACGTTCAAAATAATTTAAACTGGCATTTTTATGTAATATGAAGTTCTGGTATAATATCATTTCGTGTCTGAAATTTATTATTTTTATCTTCACAAGCTTAAATTCGGGAATTTTCTGGCACGTTTTTCAATTTGTAGTAGTCTAACAATTTGAATTAAGTGTTAGTCTTTAGGTATTAAAAATAATTCGATTTATTCTATGAAAAGTTTACCATCAAATGTTAATAATTTTGTAACTGCCAATGTCATTATGTTATAAGTGCTTTCTCAAAACAGTTATATATTAGATGTGTCAAGTACGTGATGTAAATGTTTAGAACTCATATCCATGGTTATCATACAAAATATTAAGAATGCTTTTACTGAAATAAAAACTTAAGTTCAACAAAGTGACTATACAAAATGACTGATCCATAGTAAGAGGGACGTACCTATTGCAAGAGTGCTTTTAATTTAAATATAATGTGTAATTTCATTAAGTAATATTAAACGGACTGTTCTCATTAATAATATAAAAATTACAGATACCAAAATATAAATCTTCATGATACCAAGGAGACAATATACAAATCTGATGAACACTGGACAAACACGGACTACTGGAAATCCAGATATGGGATCAGGTGTCATCAGGTGTAACTCAACATCATTTCATTTAGTGAAACATAGTAATTACATACAAGGCCATTATACCGACCGGAATGTTGATATCAAACGCAATTCCCGATATTCTTGTGACAATAACTTAATTTTGCGTCTATTGTAAATAAAATGTCCAAATATGTAGTATAACAAAAACAATAGCTGTGTATATATAGAAATTTTACTTGCGTTTAAAGAAGTGGTAAATAAGAACAAGAGGTTTGATCAGGTGTCATTGTAGATCTTTCACAACCGCCGTGAGTCCACAATCAAATGATCATATATTTCAAACTAAGCATGTGCTAAAGCAAAAATATTAAATTGATGTTGACTTCATTACTTTGTCTTTAAATGAATCAAATATACTCCCATATATAAATTGTCAGCTATTGTGTAATTAAGATCAAGCAACATTTTGAGACACCCACTGTGAAGTTAAAGTAATTATCATACAAGAGGCCAAACTGGAATCCTGTAAGCTAGTAACATAAAATTTGTAGCTTACGGACAATAATATAAAAATTTCAGATACCAAATTATAAATCAATAATATGTCCAGGACATAGATACAAATCGGGTAAAAATGGACAAACACGGACCTCTGGAAACCAAGAGGTGGGATCAGGTGCCATGGAGGAGTAAGCATCCCCTGTCGACTGGTCACCCCCGCCGTGAGTCCACAGTCAAGTCCAATGAAACAAGTGAGGAGTGTATCCTCGTCGCAATTGGTACAGACGTCTCAACAACCGCCAACGAAAAGGCAACTCAACATTTCACTTAGTGAAACAGAGTAGTCGCAAACAAAACTATTATACCGACCGTAAAATTTGCGGAACGTTGACATTAATCGCGGTTTTCGATATCCCTTTTTCAATAATTTGTCAGTGAGTAGTTTACCTCTGTATATGAAATCTTCATATGTTGTGCACGCCCTGGCATATCGGATCATTTGTGAAATATAAACTCCATATGCGGGTGACTGAGGGATATTACTACTTAAATGTGGAAAATTTACGATGGGAAAGCCGAAATGGTCGCGTTTATCGTATAGCTTAGTTGCTAATTTCCCGTCTGTGTTTATATTAAGTAAAATGTCTAAGTATGAAGCGTGTGTGCTTGATTCTGTTGTATCTTTAATTTCTAGTTCGCTGGGATATATCGCATTGACATATGTATGAAAATTGTCATTATTAATTGACAAAACGTCGTAACAAAGAACATTTAGTGCGCATTCCTATTGAGATATTCTCTATAAAATTTTACATTGAAAATAATAGAAATTGTTAAGCGACAAAATAAAAAACAAGTATATATATATATATATATATATATATATATATATATATATATATTTATATATATATATATATATATATATATATATATATATATAACAATCCATCTATAATGAACTTAGTAATGTTGGAATTCTGCTTCATTCAAGATACAACACATTATCATTATATATTATCCAGGGAATTATATACAGGAATTATATATACACTGTTGTTGTATTTGATAAAAATAATAAAACTATCATGTTTTATTTGTATTTTACTGTATTTGGATATTAGGTGTAAATCTGAAGACGATTCCTCTCAGATCTGCTGCATATCTTGTTTATGATAAGTTTACCTTTGATTTCTTAAAGTACACATCACGTGATTTTTAAAATAGATATGGACTTATTGACCTAATTCACAATTTTGTATCTGAAAACTGTGCTCAGCAATTCACCGTCTTCTAACACTTTCGAAAATTAACATCAAAAGATGTATAGGGAATTGATGTTTGGTTACTGTACATTTCATCAGCATTTATATTTATTTTCTATAAAAAAAAAAACAAAAACAAAACAAAACAAAACAAAAACCGTTTCATCATTTGAATTTCAACGCCCTTAGAGTTACAAAGTTGATCAGGATTTAAAAAAAAAAAAACTTTCGATATGAATACCAGTGTGACTTGTAATTTATATGCAAGAGCGAACACATTTCGTAAAAAAGTCACATTTTGCTCGTGGTTATGGAGACTGACCACGCATTTGTGATTAGCTTTTATTAAGATTTAAGGGTTCCACTTTCACATAAATACGTAAAGTTCTATTTATTAACGTTTCAACTATCAACTGACAAAATCACACATTTCATTTTTTAATCTAAAATAACACAAGTGTGATGAAAAGTATCTAATGTTTAAAACTAGTTAAGAGTACTCTATAAAAACTACAAAACGATGAAGAAAATAGATAGGCTTAGCAGTTACTGATATTTCCTGATGTCGATGTTGTCAAGTTTCACTGATAACGCTTACAACGTGGCCTGACTACCGAACAGCTTATTAAAGATCAGAAACGTTACACGATCCTGTATCACGTGTTGTCACTGTACAAATTTAATCACATATAACTTTTAGACATGTGGCTGATCATCATCACTTGATTTATAAAATGGTGACGATGATTCACGATCAACTTTGAACACTGGAAATCGTATGTGTGTGACTTTTTAGCTCACGTGTGTCATAGGTCCATTTTATATATTGCCATCACTTGCCATTCCGCTAGTCGTCCGACAGTATAGTATAGATTTTTTTTTTATTGTTGTTTAACGTCCCATTCAAGAATATTTCACTCATATGGAGACGTCACCAAATGCCGGTGTAGGGCTTCAAATTTTGGCCTATGCTCGGCACTTACGGCCATTGAGCAGTGAGGGTTCTTTAACGTGCCGATACCTACCGTGACACGGGACCTCCAGTTTTTATTGTTTCATCCGAAAGACAGGAAACCAACCTGTCGCCGGCGGGACTCGAACTCACGACCTAGCGCGCTACCGACTGAGCCAGGCCGCCTCGCCAGTATAGTATAAAAATACCCAATGTATGCATTGAATCGATTTGTACCAAACTTGATCACAATTAACCAAAGGATACCTGCATTAAAATTTTTGTCAAATCTATATGACATTGGGTTTATGAATTTCTGTTTATAAAATACATAAACTATATAAACTCCCTCAATATTTACACAATTTGTTACTTCAACAAAGGCTCTAAATAGTAAGAAAAATAGGTTCAATTTAAAATTTCAGAAAATAAGGAATTTAGAATTCGGATGTGTTGTTCATGTATAGGGTTTTACAGTATGTCCGACGTACAAAAAGTACCCGATTACCAATATACAAATGTTTGTAAACTTTGTACTAAAACCGAAAGACGTTTATTTTTGTTAACGTGATTAAAATAACTTAAATGCTTGTTGTATGCAGCGAACTATTCAATGTTTTGTATTCTTAACCTAGACATATGTGATTTCCAAGAGTTTTAATTATCCATGTAGTATAAGAAACGCCACAAAACGAACAAAATCTTAACTCTGATTCTCTAATTAAAGGTGAAAATACTTTGCGTTATACGATATCAAATAGTCTAGAAGAATTGTATGTTTTCGCTTTTTTGGATTAATTTTCAATTTAAAGTAACATTAAATATTTTTTAAAACAACCGTTTTATTGAATGTTTACCTTGTATATACAAGTAGTGACAGAGGCTTATTAGTAGTTGAAAACAACAGAAATACAATTGCTTCCGCCGTTTTTTAATTATGGCGTACGTTTCTGAACGAATTGAACTTATATAATCGGTTGTTGAAATAATTTTTACATAAGAGAATTGAAAATATGCTGGCTTTTGACAACAGAACTGTATGGCTTTTAACAACAGAATTGTATACAATATTTACATGCAAGTCTTGTAAATGGCAAATTCTGTACAATCTGCAAGATCTTAATTAACGAATGAAAATTGCCTTGCTTACAGATACATGGTTAATATATGTAGCATTTGATTATGAAAGTGAAAATGTAAGTATATTGGAATATAATTCAGAAGATAGTTAGGGCAGCATAATCATATGATGCGATCATTTAAAGTAAAAATGAAGAAGTTCCAATGGATATTCGATACTTCAATAGAATACGACAAAATATTGTTATAATGGTCTCAACATAAAGCATATTGCACATCACAAAACGGATGGGACGAGGTGTCGGAAAAGAGTCAGCATCCCCTTCGCTAATGTTACATGGAAACCTTTCGACCTTGTTCGGTGAAAAGGTTATCAGTTAGTTTTAAATTTTATTGGCGAAAAGGAGTCACTGTATAAGATCGTGCTCCTCTATAGTATATAATATTCTTGAGAGTGGGACTTCATATTCAATTACTATAACAATAAAAAGTTCTGTGTGCACGATAAAGTAGGCTAGTTTGTGTACATTAAATAGGTTAAGACGCGATATTTGAATTCCTTCCTTGTTCCTTTGTAATTTCCTATTTGAGCCACACAGAAAACTCTCGTACAGTTCAAAGCGGACTAAAAATACTTTTATTTTGTGTGTAGGAGGATATCCGCACTTGTATATATATATATATATATATATATATATATATATATATATATATATATATATATATATATATATATATATATATATATATATATATATATATATATATATATATATATATATATTTCGAAAAGGGTAGAAAATGGTATCTAAGAACTGGATAGGTTACATGACCAATATGTACTGGTACCAGCAGACAAAGCCTCAAATAATATAGTTTTTATTTGTAAGGCACATTACTATAATTGTTTATTAGAAGAACTTGGGTTTAATACGAATTCTGGAAATCCTACATACACACGTAGCTCACTTTCAAAGGATGAGATCCTTCAAAATCACGTGTCCGTATTACACTCATTTGATATACCTACAACGGAGACCGATTTCGAGCTACCACATTTATACTGGATACCTAAACTTCATAAAAAAACCCATATAAGCAAAGATACATAGCAGGATCCAGCAAATGTTCTACCAAACCTTTATCTTTACTCCTCACCAAGATATTGACAGCTGTTAAGGAGAAACTTCAAAAATACTGTACAGTTGCTTATTCCAGAAGCGGTGTAAATCAGATGTGGATACTTAAAAATTCTAAACAGCTTTTAGAAAATTTGAAGGCACACAATTTTTCTCGAATTCACAGTATCAAAATGATTTCTCAACTCTTTACACTACTATTCCACATAAAAAATTAAAAGAAAGACTTTTTAGCATCATAGACAACTGCTTTTTTCACTAAAGGTGGTACCCGAAAATTTAAATATCTAGTGATTGGCTATCAGGATACTTATTTCGTCAAACACCACTCTGATTCTACACATAAGTATACTGAAGTTGATATAAAAAACATGCTGGAATTTCTAATAGACAATATATTTGTAATGTTCGGAGACGTGGTCTTTCAACAAACTGTCGGCATTCCTATGGGAACCAATTGTGCTCCTTTATTGGCCGACCTGTTCCTTTATTCATACGAAGCAGACTTCATTCAGAAACTGTTGAATCAAAAGAAGAAAAAGTTAGCGGTGTCCTTTAATTTGACATTTAGATATATCGACGACGTTTTGTCAATTAATAATGACAATTTTCATACATATGTCCATGCGATATATCCCAGCGAACTAGAAATTAAAGATACAACAGAATCAAGTACACACGCTTCATACTTAGACATTTTACTTAAAATATAAACACAGACGGGAAATTAGCAACTAAGCTATACCATAAACACGACGATTTCGGCTTTCCCATCGTAAATTTTCCACATTTAAGTAGTAATATCCCTCAGTCACCTGCATATGGAGTTTATATTTCACAAATGATCCGATATGCCAGGGCGTGCACAACATATGAAGATGTCATATACAGAGGTAAACTACTCACTGACAAATTATTGACACAGGGATATCGAAAATTTTATGGTCGGTATAATAGTATTGTTTGCGACTACTCTGTTTCACTAAGTGAAATGTTGAGTTGCCTTTTCGTTGGCGGTTGTTGAGACGTCTGTACCAATTGTGACGAGGATACACTCCTCACGTGTTTCATTGGACTTGACTGTGGACTCACGGCGGGTGTGACCGGTCGACAGGGGATGCTTACTCCTCCATGGCACCTGATCCCACCTCTTGGTTTCCAGAGGTCCGTGTTTGTCCATTTTTCCGGATTTGTATCTATGTCCTGGACATCCTATTGATCTATACTTTGGTATCTGAGATTTTTATATATTAACAAAAATTAATTCACTTTCAATAAGATTAAGTCATATTATTCGTAATATATTTGAATATTTGGATGGTTAACACAGAAACATCGGCGTTATCTGAAATTTAAAGCTATTCTGTCTACGACAGACCAGAACATTTTGGTGCAAACACATAACGCATTTCCTTTTATTTCCATGGTATGTCAATTTGCCATCTGATTTCTCCCAAACGTTTAAAGATCTTCAAGACGACAGGATTAGTTAACATATATCATAACATTTTGCATTTGATGTCTCTAGACAACGTCAAGAAAGAAGTCGGTTATTTCCTCTTTTGTCTGTTTAGTGTGCCAGCACAGCACAATTCCATTTACAAGAAATATTTATACCTGATTACTGAATTGATCAATTTTGTAAAGTTACATAATATCTATTTTACTTTGATATTATGTTTATAATATTTAAATTTATTTATCTTAAGCCGACCCGTATATATATATTGTGTCAGACATAATCAAATATAGGGTGATATGTGGGATCTTTTTACTTCGAGAAGGACATGTAATATATATTTCACAAATGTGGCTAGAATTGGTTTTCTCACCGCTGCCAGTATATATCCAAGACACCGTCTCTTTTTGAAAACTGAATCTAATACTTTAAGGTTTTTCCTTCTTTTGTAAAATTTGAAGGCTAATTCGAACTACAACAATATATATTATAGTACAGACCTATTAACCATATTCTTAGAATTTGTGGTGTAATTAGGTTGCTTAAAAGTATTTCGCAATTATCCTTTTCTCATAATAAACGACAAAACTCCAGTCAGTGTAAAAGTTAATGTATTTTACGCCTGGCTTTAAAAAGATTATTATTTTAATGTACTTGTTTCTTTCAATAATTTGTTTATCGTGTAAATTTGAAATGTAATTAAGTTGATCGCTTTGTGATGTAAAGAAATTATCAAGATGTAATTTTTTCCCAAAACGTGTTCGTATAAGCAGGATATGTAGAATTACAGTGTTATTTGTATTTATTCAAAAAGAATTAAATTTTGAATTATACAACAAGTTAAAAACATTCTATTGCAGACATCATTAATGTACAGATTTCACTTTAATTTTTATACTTAGGAAATGTTCCTTTCTACAACTAAAAAGTTGCTAACGTGATGTTGCCAGTTTTATATTTTTCTATGATTATAGCATAATTAGTTTTCGCATATGACCTGCTTTACTTCGAAATGAGATTTAGAAATCTCTAATGTTTAAATCGATCGATCGATCGATCGATCGATAGATAGATAGATAGATAGATAGATAGATAGAAAGAAAAACATACATACATATATACATACATATGGATGGATGGACAGATAGATAAATAGATAGATAGATAGATAAATAAATAGATAGATAGATAGATAACTCAATACTATTAGATAGCACTGATACTAGATTCATGTTGATGATTCTTCCAGGATGTAAGTATATATATATATATATATATATATATATATATATATATATATATATATATATATATATATATATATATATATATATATATATATATATATATATATATATATATATATATATATATATTGTCATCTTTCACTTGATAGAGGCCAAGTCGCCGGAAATCGTGAGTTTTGAGTGTTTTACTGTTTTTTCGCATACTGATACTTCCCTTTGGAGGACATTAAATTTTATCATATCCATATATATATATATATATATATATATATATATATATATATATATATATATATATATATATATATAGATATATATATATATATAGATATATATATATATATATATATATACCTTGTATGTTTGTATAAATCTGTTTTACACCTTTGATTGTCCTTTTAAGTTAATTGTCTATAATTTCCGAACATGTCTGTAATTCTACATAAAATGTACGCTGTTTGCTAGTGGCAAAATGTTTCAAATTTTGTACGAAGAGATGAGGTCGAGAATGCATCTATTGCTTCATTAATCAAGCATCTTTTTATAGTACTTTAAACAAACGAACAAATGTGGGGACTAAACTTGTAAATAACATCAGAATATATCAACATCAAAGCACGCGTTACAACTTGTTCTCGTATAAATTAAAAGAGAAGCAGCAGAAAAGCCAAAAGGGAACATTTAAAATTTCCAACAGCAATAAAAATCACAATCAAAGACAATAATTCGTTATCTCTTGCCACTGATAGAAGGTATTTTGTGAATTATAAAATAATTGAAACATATTAATAATTAGGTAGCAAAAATTTCAAAACGTAATTTTTATAGAAAATTAAATTGCATTCTTGTAGGTTCCAATATTTTCAATCTTAGTCACGGTTTAGACAAAGGAACGTCTTGTCCCTTTTTATTAGCTTTTTACAGGTTAATAGTTTATATATGATGATTCGATCAACGGCGGGATGCAAGTATAGAAAGAAAAAGAATTAAAATTACAAAATTTGATGAATATACAAATGGCACTTCAAAGTTTCAAAATCATTTCGCAGTAATTTACTTTAAAATGTTTAGATAATTTCTTCAACATATTCTCCGTTGTTTTACTGAAGGTTTTAAGTATATATATAAAAATTTCAGATACCAAAGTATAAATCAATAGAATGTCCAGGGCACAGATACAAATCCGGTAAAATGGACAAACACGGACCTCTGGAAACCAAGAGGTGGGATCAGGTGCCATGGAGGAGTAAGCATCCCCTGTCGACCGGTCACACCCGCCGTGAGTCCACAGTCAAGTCCAACGAAACAAGTGAGGAGTGTATCCTCGTCACATTTGGTTCAGACGTCTCAACAACCGCCAACGAAAAGGCAACTCAACATTTCACTTAGTGAAACAGAGTACTCGCAAACAAGACTATTATACCGACCGTAAAATTTGCGGAACGTTGACATTAATCGCGGTTTTCGATATCCCTGTGTCAATAATTTGTCAGTGAGTAGTTTACCTCTGTATATGAAATCTTCATATGTTGTGCACGCCCTGGTATATCGGATCGTTTGTGAAATATAAACTCCATATGCGGGTGAATGAGGGATATTACTACTTAAATGTGGAAAATTTACGATGGGAAAGCCGAAATGGTCGCGTTTATCGTATAGCTTAGTTGCTAATTTCCCGTCTGTGTTTATTTTAAGTAAAATGTCTAAGTATGAAGCGTGTGTACTTGATTCTGTTGCATTTTTAATTTCTAGTTCGCTGGGATACATCGCATTGACATATGTATGAAAATTGTCATTATTTATTGACAAAACGTCGTCGATATATCTAAATGTCAAATTAAAGGACACCGCTAACTTTTTCTTCTTTTGATTCAGCAGTTTCTGAATGAAGTCTGCTTCGTATGAATAAACGAACAGGTCGCCCAATAAAGGAGCACAATTGGTTCCCATAGGAATGCCGATAGTTTGTTGAAAGACCACGTCTCCGAACATTACAAATATATTGTCTATTAGAAATTCCAGTCCAGTTATTCATGAAATATTGTCGTTTTATATTTGGTAAAGCTTTCATACTGCACTATGCCTAGGGAGAGTATCGTAGACTTAAGCTTTCAACAATGAATCGCAAGGGAAAGTTGGAACTATATAGAATTGAAACTATAGAGAGATTTAGCAAAACAACAATTTTCGAAAATAGCTTTAGTATTGCCCAAATCGGATACTTTTCTAGACACCTGTGTCGCAACTACATTATGTTCTTAAACAAAACGACTGGATGCACTCGTGGGTTGTTTCGATGAATAAGAGGGAAATCCGTGTAATGAAAAATCATAGACACCAAAGTGTTAATCGAAAAATATTAAAATCAGGCGACAATCGGATACACACGTCACCTGAAAATCCAGAAGTGAGGAGTAGTAAGCCTGAAGACCAGCTACACCCGCCGAGAAACCATAATTAATTGTAAATGACATATTTGGGGAATGGATCCCCGTCATAATCCGTAAAGACGATTTATCAACCACTATCGAACAGAATATTGTAAATGCAAACAAGGTTATTATACCGACCGTAAAAATTGCTAAATGTTGACATGAAACGCAAGTTATGATATTCTTGAAACAACAACTTAACAGTTAGTAGTTCGCCTCTGTACATGGAATGTTCATGTGTTGAACATGTTTTGGCATATCGAATCACTTGCAAGGTATAAATACCATACGCAGGCGAAAATGGATACTACTACTGAAATGTGTTAATCAAGCACACCCAATCCTACATTGCTACTCGCGTTAATCGGTACTCAAACATATATTTACCCCTTTCTTGTATGATGCGGGCTTCATGGGCACATACTTGTTTTTACTTTAATCGCCTCCAAAATGCTGAAAAAACTCATACTCACACGATATATTGTAATTCCTGAAAGGTATTTTTATCAGTAGAGAGTGTGTATCTTTGCTCTTCCGTTTTACTGCAATTGTCTTTCTACCCCCTTGATTTATCTTGAACTTTTTACACATGCTAAAACTAAACTGAACATTTATACTTGTTTTAGTAACATCAGACCACAATTTACATATATGAAGAATTTCGAAGACATACGGACCCCTGAAAAAAAAAACAGATTGGAGCAGGTGCCTTGGAGGTGTAAACTTCCCTTCAAAAATGATTTAGAAATTTTGGTGGAAATCGGTATGAATGACTCAACATTTACCATCAAAGAAGTAACTCAACACTTTTGCAGTGATTTATTATTGCTAATTTAATCTATGCCATCATTCCAAATAATTACGTTAAAACAACACTTCTTCATTAAATTAGACGACAAGCCCCTTATAAGCAGAGGTACATTGCAGGATCCAGCAAATGTTCTACCAAACCTTTATCTAAACTCATGAGGCCATATAGAAAATATAAAGTCAAGTTCTATCCTACCTTTGGTTTCACTAATGCCAATGCAGGCCTTCAGCAGGATGATTATTGGATGGATTCTTCAAAGTTATTAGAAGCCACAGATTACTGGTCTAGTAATGGTATTCAGATAGGATTCTTCGATCTTCATGTTAAGATGAATTATGAGGATATCGTCACTATCGAGTTTAAGGATATCGATACAGGAATGGAATACAGACCATAAGCGACAGCGCAACAACTTGTTGTTATCAGGATATGGTGTAAATTTATTCAAAATTTGTAATAGGTGTTTACCACCGCATTTGTATCTTTATTAAAGATAGAGATCACTCAGATCTCAATTATATTATGCAAACAAAGTTTTATCCTTCGTTGGGGCCATGTCATCCTTGCACCATACGGTAGTCTAAATAAAAGAGCCTAATGGCAATTGAATGAAAAATAGTCTTATGTTGTTTTTAGGAAAGTGATCCGAAGTGGTGATCCATAGTATTACCACAACTTCGGATCAATTAATTGATGAAGACGTCATCAGTTTTAGCTTAGGTTATGTAGCGCCATCTAACGTCGTATGGAGAAACGAGCCAATGAAAGGCTTCGGAATTTGGTTAGATGATAGTGCTATATAAGGATCCCCTTTTTCTTTTTATCTCATTCTTACAGTGTTCTTTGTAGTAGTCGGATGGCTTTAGTTCCTGCAGCTCAAGGTGCAGTATCTAGTTTTGCTCAAAGTAATTTTGGACAGCATTTAGCAGGTTATTTACTTAATCGTGCTAGACCCCATATAGAAAGTGCAGTCGCTTCAGGTGCTAGATCGGCTTATAATTATATTAGGAATTCTCCTAGTAGTTCATTTGATTTCAACGATAGTCCTTCTCGTCGTCGTAGAATGTCAGGAGTTATTAATAATGTCAACTCTAGAAAACGTAGAGCAGCTCCCACCAGTGATGGTAGACCAAATAAGTATAGGTTCAGGAATACTTTCCCCCGTTTTGGAGGAGAAGGAACCTATACAGGAAGTAGACGTAGTAGATGGAATAGAAGAGGACCTAAAGGAAATTATAATAGAGGTCGTGGTGCCTCCATTAAGAAGTTTTATGAGGCGCAGGTCTTTACTTTCTCTTTTAAGGATAAAGCTCTTGAACTTGCTAAGCCTGCTTCGGGAGAGTATCAGGCTTTGCTCAAGATAAGTCCAAGGTCAGCAATGGGAGAACAGAATTATGGTGGTCGTCTTAGGACCTATCAGTCTATGTATAAGAAGATGCATATCAAGTCTTGGACCAGAGTATATTGGTTGGATGCCACAGATGAGAATCTGGTTACTCCCCCTTCCATGATCACTTCATATGATCCTCAGCATGGTGATAAGATACTTACCGCAGATTCCCTCATGACATCTCCAGTTGTAACTCCTTACCAAGATACTGAGAGCCGTTAAGGGAATACTGTACAAAAAGTGCTGTAAAAATACTATTCCAAAAGCGGTGTCAATCAGATGAGGATACTTAAAAAATTTAAACAACTTTTAGAAAATATGAAGGCACACTTTTTCTCAAATTCATAATTTCAAAACATACGACTCTTCTACTCTTTACACAACAATTCCACATGAAAAATTAAAAGAGAGACTTTTTAGCATCACAGACACTGTTCTTTGTTTTACTTAAGATGGTACCCGAAAATTTAAATATCTAGTCATTGATTACCGTGATACTTATTTTGTTTTACATCACTCTGATTCTACACATAAATACACTGATGTTGATATAAAAAAGATGCTGGAATTTCTAATAGACAAAATATTTGTAATAATCAGAGACGTGGTCTTTCAACAAACTGTCGGCACTTCTATGAGAACCCACGTGTTCCTTTATTGGCTGACCTGTTCCTTTATTCATACGAACCAGACGGTGTCCTTTAATTTGTAATTTAAATAAATCGACTACGTTATGTCAATTGTTTTTCATATCCCAGCGAACTAAAACTTAAATATACAACAGAATCAACTACACACACTTCATGCCTTGACATTTAACTTATTGTAGACACAGACGAAAATTAACAACTAAGCTATACGACAAACACGACGATTTCGGTTTTCCCATCGTAATGTTCCATATTTAAGAAGTAATATACCACAATCATCTGCATATGGAGTTTATATATCACAAATGATCCGATAAGCCAGAGAGTGTTCAACATATGAATATTGCATATACAGCGGTGAACTACTCACTAACAAATTATTGACATAGGGATATTGAAAACTGCGTTTGATGTCAACGTTCCGAAAATTTTACGGTCGGTATAATAGTCTTATTTGCGATTACTCCGTTTCACTAAGTGAAATGTTGAGTTGCCTGTTCGATTGCGGTTGTTGAGACGTCTGTACCAATGGTGACGAGGATTCGTTCCTCACGCATTTCATTTGGATTTGACTGTGGACTCACGGCGGTGCGACCGGTCAACAGGGGATGATTTTTCCTCCATGGCACCTGATCCCACCTCCAGATTTCTAGAGATCCGCGCTTGTCCAATTTTTTGCCAGTTTGTATTTTTTATCCTGGACATCCTAAATACTTAATTTTGGTATCCGAGATTTTTTTCATATTCAAGTGTGTTGGTACCTATTTCAAGTTCTACTACCTGTCACTGTATTTATTCGTCTTTGAGAAATGAATTCAATAACATTCAAATACTATGTAATAACGCAAAGTTTCCAAAGAATTTATTTCAATCTCTTCCTGCATTTATTGTATCTTTAACTTTGACAGACATTTTTATCACGTTCCGATATTTCGAAATAAGGGGGTGGGAAATGACCCCGCAGACCTCCAATATACCACCAGTTAAAACTGTTCAATTGTTAACGCACGACGGACGACGCCGGACGGATACCAATGGCAATAGTTTACCTAAAAAGCAACGAACAACGGGATAAGACGACAGCCGACCAGAAAAGCCATGCACCATAATTTTACCCCAATAAACACCACCGTCTATATTTTCATATGAAATAATTCTACATCATTTTATGAAAAATCAGTTTCAAATATCATTCCCCTACAACAATTTTACGTAATAATTCACACTTTTGTTAACGAGAATAGATAGGGTTTAATAAATGTTCTATGTGTTTTGTTAGGAATATACATCATGGATTAGTGTTCATCCTTGTAGACATTTCACACATTGTTAAATATGACAGTCTGATAATAAGCCACCAAGATGCAGAGGGGCATCCGTGGACGAGTGGTTAAGAGCGCTTTGAGGAATAAAGTCTCTCATTTCTGGTCATCGCAGGTTCGAGTTGCTAGTTTACTTGCGGAGTACGGGCGATCTCTTCCCGGGTATATTGTAATCGGGTTCTCTCCCACACTATTAAAACTGCCCGCCACCATGTAACTGCAAAATTGTTGAGTGAGGCGAAAATACCATTCAAAATTTCAAAGTGAAGAAAATAATTTTTTCAGTTTCAAATTAAAAATAACCCTTGGTGAATTACGAGTTAAATAGCTCAACTGATGAAGTCTATTGACAGAAACGATCGTCTTGAGCATTATTACTTTGGTATTATTATTGAAGGAGTTTATAATTTATACGGTGTTATCCATGCGAATTGTTACTTTCGAATAGACACATTTCTGGACGACTTGAAATTCATTGCAATAATTGAAAAATCAACCTAAATGTAACTAAAAGATAAGGCCAGGTCCATTGTGGTATGCATATACAAAAAGTAAGGCTAAATCAATCAATGATTATTGCAAGTGGATAATTGCAAACTGGGTTCTCAAGCAATGTTTACAAAATACATGTATATAGGAATTAAAGAATTTTCATGCCACTGTATATCTCTTTTTGGTTATTGTATATCAATCTTATAAGTGAAACGGAAATATTTCTTTTGAAAAAAACACAGCTAATGCCCCTGAAGAAAAATTTACTGATATGGTTACGAGTAATCGTGTTGTTTTCATGTTCATGAATGTTATTTTTTCTGATTATCATTCACGAAACGGTTTAGAGATCACGTACACAGTACACGATTTATATAATGTATCAGTAATGTTTATATAATGTCCAAATAGAAGATATCAAATAATATTAACAGTTTAAATAAATTATTATCTTAAAAGATACCATCTACAGATAAACTTTGACGTGACGATACCGATGCCACATCGCATATCAACAACTTAGAAGTCACAGTATCCCAAAGGACCACCTCTTCATACTTATATCTGTGAAATTGACACAACTACTTACTAACAGAATACTGTTATTATACACTAATTGACTTTGAAATAGTCGTTATCAGGTTTTATCAATATATATATATATATATATATATATATATATATATATATATATATATTATATATATATATATATATATATATATATATATATATATATATATATATATATATAATATATATATTTCTCTTCCGGCTAGGTGTAAAAACTACTTTCAATGCTTCATAAATACTAATTGCAACCTATCTAAAAGTCTGGAATGACTTTTCACTTTACGTGGTTACTTCGAAATAGTCAGATTGTAGATATCAGAATACGTATAATATAGATTTACACGAGGACATCCGCCGATTGAGGCAGTGTGTTGTCATATTTTAAAATGATCAATCAGTCATTTTTTGTTTATGAATTACTACTAACCAATGAACATTAACCCCATTTATCATTTTGGCCCAGTTTAGAGAAATTTTACATAAGAGTTTCTGTTTAGGAGTGTTTGTCACGTGATAGAACAAATAAAGATTGAGTCAATAATACTCTATATTATACCTCTACTGAATTTTACTTAGATGTATATGGACGTTGCCTCTATGGCCGAGTGGTAGGAGCATCACGAAATTTATTATGAAGTTTCTCGTGCCTAGTCAGCGTTCCAACCCGCAAGAATCTAAGCTGATTTTGTGATAACGTTTGGCAGTTTACTTGCAGAAAGACGGTTGTCTTTTCCCGCCACCATAAAACTGAAAAAATTGTTGAATGTGACGTAAAATACAAATAAAACATAAACAAAAAACGTTAATCTTTAAGACTAGCTTATTCCACATCTCTTTCCTTTTACCTAATTTTTTTTTCTTGAGAAATCTTTTCACTCACATAGTTTTTTTCCTCTTCATTTAAGTTAATGCGCTGTTATAAGAAAAACCAAGTTTAACTGTAGATAAAACCAGTTAAAACTGAATCCCACGTGTAACTAATATGACACACCAAAGACGCTTTAATGCATTGGACCTCGTTTCATACATTTGAAACACCTACGACTGCCAGATGTATTTTGGCAATCGTAGAGTTGGGACATGATTTGTCCAAATACTTTGTAAAACAAACAAAAGTCGTACTTGTAGTCTTAAGACCAAGACTTCAAAATAGTACTTAATAATAGTATGAGTAATGGTGTAAGGGATAGTTATGAGGAGGCGTAGGTAGGAGTAGTATTGTTGGTTGTATGAGGAAGCGTAGCAGCAGTAGGATTAAAGGCATACTATTATAGCAGAACCAATATAACCTGGCGGAGCGGAGACTTGTGAACCTGTTCTGACCTTGACGAATTTAAATTTTAAGTAAAACATTAAAATTACTCTAGCAACAGTAATCGTTCCTACTTGTAAGTATATATATATTCATCCAGTTGGGATCTAAACGATTTTTCCATGAAGTCTGTCTTAACCGAAAAGTGAGTAGGACCGACCGTACGATAATTAAAAGGTTACTTCGGCCAGCCATGTTATGTTAAACGGACACAAATAGTATCCAAGCTTGGAAAGGTTTCTTTTTCGTATTGCTGAATAAGACTAACAGGCTAGACATTATAACTTGAAATCTATAAAGTAATTATTACACGAAAGTCAATAATTTCTTATATTGAAACTCTACATCTATTTCAATTAGAGATCAGCATTTGAAACGATCGTCCTGAACATTTGTTTTAGCTCCTTTCGTCCAACTGTTAACTTTGGTAAAATGTTTATTACATTTACAATCACTGCTTAGGTCCCTGAGTTTAAACATAAAACCAGTAAATGGTATTTTGGTACCAGCTGATACTATTATACTTTGGCATGATGACAGGGGACGCTGCCTCCTTCCGGACACCTGGTTCCATCCCGTTTGGAATTTGCAATGGTTCTTCGTGTTGAGACCATTTTGATATCTAATTTGTCGTTTTCTGATGGACGTTTGAGTTTCGGATATTCATTGGAAATTCCTCATTATACTTCATATTGATAGCACCTCAAAAGCCAGGATAATCATCAATTTTACAGTGGTTACTTTTAGACAGATTTGGCAATACATCTAGGATTATAATTTGACCTTGTATGAAACCACTTTTTGTTGCAGAACTCAACATCTATTTTCAATTCAAACTCATCTGATGAAGTATTGTTGACAAACAAGATAGGGTCGTCTTGAGCATTGCTTTTAGTTCTTTTCTATAAGACTAATTTTGGTATATAATGTCTATAATATTGTCAAGTTAATTGTCATGTTGTACCGATTCTGACCAATATTTATTTCCAATTTGTTATGATTTTTATTTTGTGAGAATGTATTCCAGTTTGCTTTCTGAAGGCCGGTGGTCTCTTCCCGGGTACATTGTAACTACCAGATTTTCTACACTACCATTAAAAACGGGCCGCCACAATATTACTAAAAATTATGAGTGGCGTAACGTATTATATAGAATTACAAAAAAAGTTTTTCTAACGATATTTTTCAGACATTTCATATCTTGTTTAATGTGGTTGTCTACTTTTGTTGGAGAAAACATTTCGAATCATCTTGTGGTGAATAAATTAAAATACTGAACACATGTCAGAGAAATTATGACTTTTATTTTGTCAAGGATTATTCAACAACATTGCTTACAAATGCACAACGTATATAATTTATTTACAAAACGGAACTTTTACTATTTTATGAATACTATGTACAAATATAGATATATATACACTTTAACCATATTTTTTTCTTGTAGTCATTTAATTTCTTTATATATTAATCCTTGTAATTAATTAAGACTGCATCTTTCACCTCTTTTCCGCCATTAGTATTTCTGGATCGATATTCTGGGTATGGTTACCAATGACATTATGGAAGATTGGTAGCTGCTATTGCAATAGCCCTACTCAATTACCATTAATTGACCACTACAAATATCTTTTAAAATACACTTAATTCTCTTTGTAATGCCCACCGTTTAATTTCCCACCACGCTTTTCACCATAATTCGTGAAAGTTCACTTTTCCAATTTTCCCTATTATTTCATTGAGAGTCTCCCTCAGCTTATCACGTAACCCCTTTATAATGCCAAATTGGGGTTGAACATATGTTGGCAGTATAACGAGGTTTTACTGTATAACGGTTTTATATCAGTAAACAAACAAACATTAAACAGGATACTTCTGTATGAATGGCGTTCTTATTTCTTTGTCAATTGTTCAAATTAGAAAATATTGCAAAAGTTTATTTACAGAGTACTACGATGTAAGAAAAACAAATCAAAGCTACTCAAAACACAGTTTCTGTAGTGAAAACAACATATTTGTTAACTTGTTTTGTACAATTCATCTATGCTTTAATCTGTTTCACCTTAATAATGTAGACAATGAATATTTCGGTTTTAAAATCAAATAGAAAATGAAAATGAAAATTACTTTCTGAAATTTTGGATGTTTGAGAATAAAAAAATATATATAAACAAAACGACTCCTGACGTCCCATTAGCTTTTGAAATAAAACGTTAGACATTATTAGATTAGTATTTTTTACGTTAAAATTTATAAGATTGACGTATATACAGAGAGTCTGGGAAATAAATAGAGAATTCAAATCTTAAAATTGTTTTTCTTATATCGTCTCCACCTGAACCTTGATTTTGTGAGAAAGTTTGCGAGTTTACTTGCGGAAGGCCGGTTGCCTTTTACTGGGTACGTTGTAACAATGCAAGTAGCCCGCAAGTATAACAGCATAGCATCTTATTCACTTAATGATTAATACCAATGTGAACAACAAATAGTAAAGTCTTACTTATTGTATACAGGGTCTAGAATGATGCCAGCATCGCGCTTTGAACCATGAAATCTCTCACTTTTGATCAGCGAAGATTCGAGCCCCATTGGAACATAAGGTGATTTTTGTGTGTGTGTTTGCCTGTTTACTTGAGGAAGGTAGGTTGTCTTTCTATTGGTGGAGTTTTATCCACCAATAGAAACTCAACGCCACCTTAGAACTGAAAAAATCATTGAATGTGGCGTAAACCACTATTCAAAATTGAAATTTCAAAAATCTAATTGAATACATTTTGTTAGATTATATTGATAACTTTTGTTGTAAAGACCTATTGGTTTTGATGTGTTTGTGTATAAACAAATAATTACAAAAAGTTCGAAAAATCGTAAAATACAACTTATTAATCGCCCTGCATTGAAAAACATTGAAAAAGTTCATCCAATCTTCTTCAAGTACATTTGGAGAATTTAACAAGGTCCACAGTGTAGGTTTATTTCCTTTCTCTGCTAAAGTGACTATTGATGTTGAAACCTCCGTCGTATATATTACACATAGTTAAATGAAATAGACAGTATTGTTTATCAAACAAAGACAAGTGTTTTGAATATTTTTTGAGAACCGTAAATGATTCCAGTCGTGTAATTATGACAACTTAAATGTATTTACAACTGAGTACAATTTTAATATAATATGACATTTGGTGTAGTATTAACATATCGTGTCCTTCGTCAGATATGAAGTTTTACGAATACTATTGGTGCCATTTTGATCAGCCGAGTGTACAGTATGGGTATGACTCTTCCTTTGAAGTTTTTGTTTCGATACACAATTTTTGTGGCAAAATACTCGCTTGAAAGTGTTCCAGAACTTTTCGCTGAACCAACAGTATACAATGAAATTAAATGCCGATTTCAAAGCAAGTAAAGTTATTGTCACGCTGTTGATTATGTTGTAGACTTCCATCGTGTCAATGTAATCATTGGTAAACTGATACCTATGTACATGTCGGAATGCCATGGCAGCAATCAATGGTGCTTGACAGACGAAAAAGACGATGATAATACCGATCAGCATCATTGTAATCTTCATTTGTTCGCTTGAAACCATTGTTTGCATGTTAGAATCTGTTCCAATATGGCACCGCAGGTATTTTGTTGACTTGTGAATCTCAATGATTAGGCGAACGTTAAAGTAAGCAAGGGCCAGGAACGGTAGTATACCACATAGAATGCAATCTATAATCCATGTATAATATATGCGGTATTCCATGTTCAATCCAATGCTTGTATACCTAATGTACTTGACTTCGATTCCGGTACAGGTGTACCCAGTGTCTACTGTTATTTCAAAAAAGTTGGGAATTCGACATAGGAAAGAAAGCAAAAATATGAACACAATGATGATCCTTGCTCGTTTCAATGTACATATCGAAATGGCACGTAGGGGATGACATATTGCTATGTAACGCTCGACAGCTAACATTACAGTCATCCATACAGAGGCAAGTAGGAAAGTGTGCAAAAATATATTAGCATACTCTAGGTAAATCGCATACTTGTAATGTTCAATGTTACTGAGATACGCCTGGTTGAATAATTTCGTCGACATTATGGTCAGAAATCCCAAGTCTGCAATAGCGAGAGATGTTAAATAACAATTAGTAGACGTCGACATATTTTTTCTGCTCAGAACGACAACCGTAAGGATAATACCCACAATGCCGCAGATGCAAACCACCGGAAGAAAGGAATTAAAAAATACCACATATCCTGGAAGATCCGTTGGTGCAGTCGAGTACATAAAGTGATCGATACAGCCCCCTTTAGGATGCTCTTCGTATTCATAATAATAATAATAATTGGGAATGTACGCTAGGCCCGTTAAATTTGTAGCATTCGGGAATAGCGATCTACTGTAATTCAGAAAATCGAATGATGAATTCATTTTTCAATTCCGTAAATGACTATTCCAATTACGTGATAACGTCAGGAAGTTCCAAACAAGAGGATGTCGTTTATACCATCACTGTAGATGTACTGCTTTCTGAAATACAAAAATAAGAATTCGTACAAAATATTGAGGTTATAAAAAAAAGATATTTGCACAGCTATAAAAACCCCCTTATTTAAATTTTGAATAGGTTATGCTGTGTGCTGAACCATAATGCATTATCTAACTGAATACTAGTACTCGTTAAGACATTCAATATACTATTGGGGTAGTAAAAATAACTTTTAAAACACGACTAAAAGTAAACAAATTAGGTTTTCATGAAAACACTTAATTATACTTCAAATTCAAACCATACATTGTATAACCGAACCTTCCATGATAAATTGTGTACCTTAAATCTTAGATAATTGTCGAGAATGACCGCTATGAAAGAAGTGATGTCATAATTTATGTCGGCTTATATCTGGTTAAATGATGAATTAGAGATAACAAAAACCGTTTTAATTGGTTTTAAGAAGAACCATGAGTTTTACAGCATAAGGCGTCCTGATATCAAAATTATCCCAGCGGATAACTTGAATGTTCAATTGTGAATCAATTATATCGGAGAATAAAAGTATGAATAACCGCATAAATTGCTGTGAAGCTGGCGCTGACATAATGAAGTAATCTGTATGGTAATTACAGCATTCTTTCTCAGTTTCTTTGTTGTTAATTTACGAAACCACGGCTGAGAAAGTACACTTATATATGTATTCATCAATGTGGATGGACAGAGTCATTACATGGATATCAGCTACTTGACGCAATTTTATTCCTCACTTATTTCATTTGAATTTGGCTGTGGGGTCAAGGGTGTGATCCCAACATGGGATGCTTACTTCTCAAAAACACTTGACCCCACCTCTGGATATCCAATAATGTTTGTCCAATATTTACAAGATTTGTATATTGCATCCTGGACATCCTGAAAATTTATACTTTAGTATCTGTGATTTATTATAATTTAACAATGAAAAAATGGGTAAACAGGAAATGGCCTTGTCGATTTTTATGTATTCAGTTGTATTTCATAGGTCCTTATTTTACCAATGTTCAGCGATTTGTATATCGACTTCGAAATCTCCTGATGATGAAAACGTAGGCTAGGTCTCTGTGATTTTCATATCGTAGAAACGCAGTGCTTTATGAAACTTATAATACAAGTGATAAGAAGTACAAATCATGCACATATAATGATATTTTACTAAAAT